>OX638304.1:27120208-27263262 GCA_951812265.1 Taphrorychus bicolor
AGAACGTTATAGAAATCTGAATGAATCAGATAATATACAAATTAATGAGGATAGCTGAGAGTAATCTTACATAGAAAGTAGCGACCAGAAAAATATTAAAATGCCAGACTCAGAAGAAAACATTCCAAATAAGTTAAGTTCATTAAAATGCATGAAGATATTACTCAAGCTATGAATTGCCTATAGTATTCTTAAAAGTTTTGTTTTCTTTTGGTGGAAAGACGCTATCTTTGTGGGTCCCATGACGTAATGCCATCGACAGAGCATCACAAGTGGCAGTCGCAATTTCGAACCTTTTAAAGTCAAGTGACGCCAATCCCTGACAATTTCAAAACTTGGGACAGACGAGGATCCCCGTAACTTTTAACATCCATATTCGTTTGGAAAACAAAATTAATCCGACCAAACAATTGTCAACAGAGTGTAGTCAAATTGGAGTCATGAGAGCATTTATATTTGGATCGTCAGATGATAATAATCCAAATGTAAATGCATACAAAATATGGTGTAATATTCTTGAATTTGGGGAGTAAAACTACTTTTTTTGAGGCGAGTAGTTCAGCTCTCAGAGTAAGTTCCCCAGAGACAAAAATTGGATTCCTGTTGTGAAAGTGACCCCAAAAATAGTCTTTGGCTCCAGATGTAACCATATCTGAAGTTTGTAGCAATGGGAATAACATTCTCATTTATACAAAAATTTCAATATATACCTCCGTTCATAGTTCGCCCAATTGAAACCAAAAGTAAGTTTTTCCATTTCCATTACTGTACCCCATAAACTCCTTTCAGCTTAAGGCTGACGTCAGAGACTGTGAGACTAAATTCCCCAGAGTAAAAAAAAACCCAAATAATAGAATATTTGATGAGAGAATCCAGTATGAAAAACAATGACGCATGCCTCGATTGAGTGAAACTAGCAAGTTGGGTGTAATTCCTATCAAGTTTTCGATGAATTCTTAGGAAATTGCATCCCATTCTTTTCTAACTGCAGCTGCAAGTTTCTAAAATTCTCGCTTTCTATGATTAAGTTTCAATTTCCTTTTGCGCCACATGTTTACATCGGACGACTTAGCAGGTCAGTTCATACTATTCTCTCCGGAAATTTTGGTAAAAATTTGATCTCCATATGGAGGTATATTTTCATCTTCCAAGGTAAAACCATATCCGAAATTCTGAGCAACGGTAATGACGATTTTATTTATAAACAAAAAGTTCAACATCTAACTCGGTTCATAGTTCGCTCAGTAAGGAAAACAGTCAATTTTTAAATTTACATTAGTCTACCCCATAAACTCCTTTCAATATTAAGATGACGTCAGAGACCGTGAGAGTAAGTTCCGTAGAGACAAGAGTTGGAGTCCTGTTGTGAAAGAGACCCCAAAAAATAGAGCCTTTGATCAGGAAATGTAGTCTTTCAAAATTAATGATGCATGGCGCGATTGAGTGAAAGTAGTTGGTATCATTGGTGTAATTTCGTCCAAGATTTCAATGATTTCCTGGGGAATGGCATCCCATTTTTTTCAAACTGGAATTGCCAATTTCTAAAATTTTTGCTTTTTATGCATTAAACTTCTATGCATCTACATTCCACTCAGAACATACAATTGCTCTACTTCTGTTCCAGTCCAAATGCTGATCTGTGAAAGAATAATGGGCAGATTACCTTTTTATATTTCTCCTTGTCTTGGGATGGAAAAGAGGTTTAATGTGATCTTGGTTTGTGTCATTGGAGAGGATTCAAGCTCATCAGAGACATTTGAAAAATCGTAGGTGACCTTAGTTTTCATGCTCTCTGTATCTCTGCTGGTTTTAAAGCAAATTCTCCAGAATTTTGTTTAAACTGAAATTTTAAAAGTTCTAGAACTCTTTTCCTAGTTTGACGAGGAACCGTCTGCGTACCGTTTTACGTAACCAATTGCTGCATCCACACTTTTATACTTCAATGTTTGCTCAATTTATACTTTGATGTTTCGCTTTCATCTCACTTGTCACGTAAGTCGTTTCCAGGCTTTGTGGAAGAGTCCAGCTTAATCCATGTTACTTGAATGGCGATTTTCATCAAAAATGAGGCCTGAAGTATTTCTAAAGTTCGTAGCGCGTAACGGCATTTTAAGGACACTAAAGTTCGTTGAGAAAGTCCATTTTTCACTCTCAATTAGACTGATTGAAATCTAAGATCCCGACAACTAGTAGAACTTAGAACAGTACTCTAAGTCAGCAGTCTCAAATAATTTAAACTAGTACTTCCGGACTACATGTCTCTCCTAAAAAGACATCATGAGTAGTATATAAACACGGGGTTCTGTGTTTATCTGTATATCTGTGTTATGTACGCACGTGGGTATCTCTATCTAAGTCCTGCATAATTTGTCAAAAAGTGTGTGTAAATGTGTCCAAGTTGTGTGTCGTGTGTCGTGGGTCCCCTGTCAGTTGCCCAGTGGGGCTTTCTTGTCACCTGTCACTTCACACTTGTCGCTTGTCAGTTGTCGTGCCCCCTAGTCACTTGAAAATTGACAAGGCGGGACCTGACTGAAAAATAAAAAACAATATTGAATAAAAATGTCTATTTACAAGGTCTTTCGTTTTGCAATGCTTTGCGATGCAGTCTCTGGGATGGTCAAAAATTTTTTATCTAGCAAAAGTTGATAGTAGCTATCATTTCAACGTCCCAATGTAACTTCTAGACTTGATTTAGCAAATGAGAGGGTAGTGAGGTTCCTTTTTAATTGTTTAATTTCATGATTTTTTTTATTTAATAAAGTATATGCAGTAGATTTCCTCTCTTCACATTTTGCTGTTCTGGGTTTATGGGCCAACAAGACAGCCTCGACATTAACCAACTGTCTTTTAAATTCAATATAATTAGGGAAGTTGACAAGTGAGGTCAAATTAGTGTTTGACGATTCACACTCTTGTACATTTTTTATACACATTTCAACGAGACTTTGTTCATCGTCATATTTAAGGAACATTCAATTTAAGGAAAACAAGCTTTTAACTCACACAAACGCTGGACCAACTCAAAAACATGTTGCCTTCCCACATCCTTGAAAAGTTTGTAAAGACTCAACACGGGGAGCGCCGAAAGGCGTATTCTTTCAATTAGGGAAACTAACTTTGAGAAGTTTACGCGACTCAAACAGCAACATCCCATCAATCAGATATTAGTAAAGCCAAACTGGCTAAAAAATTGACTGGTGTTTCAGTGCCGGATGATGTGACTCAGTTTCTGTCCATCGGGTCAAAGTTCGGCGTTACGGGTTCCAGAAAAGACAACCCATGTAAACATCTCCTATCCAGTTTCGAGTGTCTTCTCGGTTATCTTTCCTCATAATTAGGGCCAGATTCACCAATATTTTAACCAATTCTATCAATAGACCTATCTCCAACACATTGTACAATAAAACCAGAGCTGCTTAAGGCAATGTTACTGTGATTATGTACAAGAACGACTACTTAAAGAAATCCCAAGACATACTTTCATCTCTGCTGATCCCACTAATACTTACCAGGGCAAGTGTAACAGACTCATGTCTAGCTTCAGAGAGAGACTTCTGTTCACGGAACAGGAGGCAAAGCGGCTGCGCGTTTATAACCACTAATCGCCCAAGTTCTATGGTCTCCCAATTCATAAACTTGCTGCTACCTTGAGACCAATAGTGTCATCAATTCGTGCTCCCAATAGTAAGATTGCCATTGCTTTTTTGAGGGATATCCTTACAAATTCCTACAACCAGGGCAACCCATATTATCTTAAGGACAGTTTTGTTTTTGAATTTGCAGAATTTTCCAATGGCTTGATTCCTTCCACTCGACCACGTCCTTGTCAGTTTCTATTTGCTGTCCCTCTATAGTAATATCTCTCATCAACTTATAACCAACTCCATTCACCAGCATTGGCGACAGATTGGTAGTAACACAAATCTGAGTGAGAGCCAATTCCTAGAACTGTTGACCCTTGTATGGGACACGACTTATTGTGCTTTCAATGGGCAATATTTCAAAACCTCGGCACACCTATGGGAGGAACTTTATCTCCAATCCTTTCCCAATTTGTAATGGTTGATCTATTGGACGAGTGCCTATTAAGGCTTGATTTCCACCCCCCCCCCCCTCTTCTAAAAAAAGTATGTTGACGATATCATCACAGCCTTGCCTCTGAATCAAATAAAACATACCCTTAACACTCTAAACAACAGGACATGTGGGTCAATTACGACCCACATGTCCAGTTCACAGTAGAAAAAGAAAACAATAACGTAATTCCTTTTCTAGACCATTTTGCAATCAGACAGAACACCCAGGAGGTAATCTCAGACTGGTATCAAAAACCAACCAAGTCAGAGAGTGATATCTTAACTACTTTTCTAACCACACCCAAAGAACAACAATCAATTTAGTATTGACTCTCAAAAGTAGAATAGAAAAAAATTCACACAATTCATTCAGAACACGTAATCTTAACAAATTGAAACAAAGCCTAATCAACAACTCTTACCCACCCAAATTGATTACCACTCTTCTGTTCAATTCTTCCCGTATAGGGGAACGACCCCCTGGAATCAACACAGATGCTAACAACTCACTCTCTCACTTCCAATTCATCAACATGAACCTTAGTCTACCAACCACACAAGTCACAAAAGGTGCAATTAAATATTTCATCTGTTATTATTATGTAACGTCTGTTATTATAGAACTGTATTATTCTCACACCCTCAATTAAACTAACTCAAAAAAATTAAAAGTCAGTGGGAACACTTAATAGCAGATTGAAGGACAGAGATGAACATATGAAACAATCAGGGGTGGTTTATTGTGTGCCCTGTTCAGGTTGTCCATCGGTATATATAGGTCAGACTGGAAACATCTTGCATAGTAGAGTGGCCCCCACATAAGAGTGATTGCAGATTAAGCAAGGGTGGCAGTGCCCTAGCACAACACACCCTTGACACTGGCCACCATATGAAGTTTGAGGACGTAAAAATCTTAGATAGAGAGACAGATTATGACAAACGAATTTTGCTCGAGATGTTTAACATTGAAACTCACCATATCAATTAATAAGAGAACAGGCATAGAGGACCTAAGCAACATTATTCGAATCTCTTAAAAAAAAATGTCAAAAAGCACAATGTCCTCATGACTTGAGTAATAATTCTAACCCTTACAGTGATGACTCTTTATATCTTAAATCACACAATAAGGCCAACAACATTTTCTTAAAAGAAACAAACTGGTTATTAAACTCTAACACACTGGCAATAATTGATTCCTAATTCCCAAATTAATTTCTTTCTGAATGGCATGGTGAAGGAGAATTTCATCCAGTAGGTACTTTGGTGTTTGAATGTCGGTTGTGCTCCTCTTTGCGCATCTCTCTACATTGAAATAAAAACGGACAAAACGTGGACAAACATAAGGGAACCTTGCTTAGCAGTGTGTAGTAGGTACCCAACGCAGGCGTAAAATAAACGTCGAAACGTCGGCAACTTCTGCGGAAGCGTAGAAGTTTTATTTTGGTTCCTTCTCCCGCTACTTTTCTCCTGGAAATTAAAATCTTGAGGACGTTGCACCTAAACCAACATATGTTGTAGGTTTAGATTAAAGGTGACTTTCCTGACAATTATATCCTTATCAAGATATACGTAAATCAATAAGTTTTTGTAATTGTTGTTCTCGTGTCACAGTTTTGTCATTTTAATTATGTTGTTAAAGTGTTCGGTTTTCCTGGTCCTGTTCTTGTTGGTGATTTTACTGTTAACAATAGGCCCATGGTTGATGCTGTCGTCCAAAGCACAATAACTAACAACACCAATAATTGTTTGCTATTACTCACCTATCTTAAAGCATGTTGCGGTCCCTGGCTTTTAAGGAATGTTTAGCAGTAAATACCTAGCATAATAATTGATGTCAAATTAATTAAGAATGCCATCACAACAACATACTATACATAACTTCTTTGCTTGTAGCACTGAAGAAGGAAATAAACATTTTCGAAAGCTTGGTAGCTTGACAACTTCTTTTATTTACATCGCCCAGACCGCAAACCCAAGAATTTCCTAACTATTTAATTTTCATACCTGTTGTAAATTTCTATAATGAATAATATAACGTTTCTTATCATAAAAATTTGGTTAATAATTTAGGAAGATCTTACATAGGACGTGCTGGGGTTCATGGCAAAGCGGCAAATCCTTTTGAGAGTTAAACTATTTTGAGTAGGAAATATCCACCTCAAAAATATAACCATAATCACATGAGAAACACACAAAGACACATGACGCATTACTCCGATAGAAATTCCTACGGGTAGGGCTCCGCTACAATACCCACGTGCGTACATAACCTCAATGTGTCACAGAACCCCGTGTTTAATACTACTGATGATGTTTCAATGTGTCACAGAACCCCGTGTTTATATATTACTATCATCAGGCTGCGACCAACACACATGCAGATGGACAAAAGTCCTCAACAATATGTAAATCTTGTGTGTGTATTTTAACTTATTTTAAAAATTGTAAGAGCTTTGTTAGTTGCGCCCTGATGACGCCTTTTTAGGCTAATCTGTCTTCCGATTATTGTCTTCGAATTAAGTTAATTAACAGTTGGTTGCACTGATATTCTAACTGAAGACGTATTGCTAAGTACAATGAGAAATTGAGAATAATTAGTTTGATGATGCCGACATAGAAGGAGCGTATTCTGAACTCCTTTGACCTTTGACAATGACAAGTGACAAGGGAAGATAATGATAAAGGTAAAACAATTAGGTATCATGGTCGCTTTTTGTTGTTTACTATTTTTTTCTTCTTATCCAATAAAACTAATCTCCGAATATATACGAAACCAACTGGAGCATCTGACAGGATTATCGCTATAATAAGTCCTCAGTCGTGCCTTCTCTTCTTCAGAATTCAACCGACCGATAACAGCAGGTCCAACACAAAAGGTACGAAAAACTTTTGATTCGGGAAACTTTGCCCGATGTCCCGTTAAAAGGAAAATATCCAGGGGTTACCGAATCCGATTTACGGAACTCGTAAGGTGACGGAATGGGCATTAAGGTGTTCGAGCCTATTTAGCCTCAAACAAACGACGAATTTTTGAGTTAAAGCCCACTTAGTGTCTGCAAAAGTGGTTCGGGGCTCGCGGCAACGCTATTCCAGATAAATTTCTTCCCGGACAAATTCGGGTGTAGCCACATCTCGTTTGATTTATCGCCGGAATATCCGCAAGCACTTAAAAAGCTGTAAGCAGCGGGCGTACGAGTTCGATACGGAAATTACAATCGTTTGCTGTTGTGTGTTTGCGAAACGAAATGGAAATCTCAAATATTTGGCATTAATAAACGGAGGCAGTTGCCAAACCAGTGCTCCTTCACTTTAACTTAACCTGGATAAAAGTAATTTGTACGTCCCCCTCCCTATATCTCAAAGAAGCAGCCCGTAGCGAATAATTAATGAGCTCAATTAAGCGAACCTTTAAAACTCGATGGTCCTTAACGTGACAAAGTGCATTAGGGCAAGTCGGCGACAAAAAAAGGGACACGTCAGATTTTTGCGAAGTCAAATTTAATTAATGGTTAAGTAATTGATTGCCTGGGTCTCTCCAATTAAGTTTAGCAAAGAACTAAAGTTTTCTGCAATCGTTTGTCGGTGAGGGGCGGATTGACAAATTTAGCTTTCCTTGTTTGTCCCACCTATTCTGGAAAAGAAGTTATGAAAATTCGGCCCTTTACATTCGAGGGCCACGTGTACCTGCTCCAAATTGAATCTAATTTTGCCCGTTAAGTATTCTTGCGAAGCATTCTCTAGATATTTCGGCGCCTGTTTGTATAACTCGTTAAGCTTTAGCAAGTACGTGCTGTCCATTCGAAACACCTACAATTCTACCGGAGCGGATGGTATTAAGATCTTTTAATCCGGAGTGAGTTTGCGGACACTCAGTTATGGGTACGTTTAATGCAGTCTCGGGTTTAACGGCTGCACCCTCATGTAGCTGAAGGTGAAAAGGCACTTTTCATAGTTGGGATGTCCTTCGACAAGAAAAGTGGCTGAGTGATGGTGCTTTAAGGAAGTTAGAAATTTATGAATAAAACTAATGCAGAGGGTAGAGGTTGAATATTTAAAATTTTATGTTGCTTTATAAATTATAGGTTAGGAAAATAACAAAGTTGATTAGGTACTATGAAGCCTCTAGGTCTAAGATTAGATAAGAAGATTACAAACTGTGCGCAATAAAGAATGACTTTACTCATTTGTATGTTAATAATTATTTTTGATTTTTTTTTTGTTCTAAAATTTTTAATCCACGCACCCCTTTGCCAAATCCCGTTTGTTTTGAATAAATGTGGTTTCCTTTGTAAATAATAATGCATTAAAATGAAAGTAATAAATTCTCTTAGTAAAGCGCGTCGAGTTTCCATTTTATAATCCCAGATAGTACCATTAAGAGCAACTTGATTAAACATTGTGGAAACTTGTTGGACAAGGATTAACAAACATACAAATTAATGCGGCTTAAACGAAATAAACTCGCTATATAATTGGTTTATAACGTCATGTCCAGAAAATTAGTTATTTAGCTGAAATCTGGTTAATTGAGCCATTTTGTTCGTGAAACTAAATACAACTTAGAGTGAATAATATTAAAATGTGTTTTGCAGAATGCAATAATAAAATAACTTAATGAAAGGTAGTGTTTGTGGTAATTCCGCCAACTGGACTAAACGTTTTATAGTAAATTACATACAGGGTTGTACCATACCAAATTAGTAAGACAAAATGACATTTTTCTTGCCTCCTGCGACATCGATTGTTTAAGTATTTAGGCACTCACATCCTCCACTATTAAGCAACTTAAACTAACAATTTTTTGAATCAACTTATTATCTAATCAGAACTACGTTTGACATTGGTAGGTATATTCAGCACCCTCTCACAATGCTAAATCCACAAAGTTCTTGTTTATAAAGTTAAAAACAAGTAGATAACTACAGAATAAATCTGGCAACGTCGAAGTCTTGGACCGTATTAGTTAACATTTTATGACAGAACTAACCAGGCAGCAGTGCTTGAATAATCGATTTTTGATAAGAGTTAACTGGAGAAATCTCTGCAAAAAAGCGACATTGACCCATGTAACTTCGCTCCCAGCACTGTGACAAAAATCTGCCGTTTTAAAGAATTTGAAGAATCGTAATGCAGAAGTACTTAATCTACTGAAAAGCGGTCTGTGCATAGTTGCTGCCAAGATTTGCAAAAATATATCTTTTGACGTTTTTCGCCGGACGTTCAAATGACATGCAACTTCGGTTTAGGCCTACAACTTGGTTGGATCTGGCACAATAAGCGAGGAATTTCCATTGGCTGCATCGATAGTTGTCATGAGAACCGCAGTCTCGTTGTAGACGCGCGTCAAGGCCGATCAAGTTTTAAAGTGTTTCTCAGTAAAATATAAAGTTTGCTAACCTGAACTAACCTTCAACAAAAGATCGTGCCCATTGAACACTTAAAGTTCAATGGGCACGATCTTTTGTTGAAGGTTAAAAGAGTTTTTGAGAAATTTGAATTTAAAGATATGTTGTAAGAGGTGCTCTAAGGTAGGAAAAACATGTAATCAAACCAGGAAGTTTTTGTTTTCAAATCAAACAATTGCAAAACATCCGGAAGCATGCAACTTCGGCTTCAGCCTACAAATTATTAGCATCTGACGCAATAAACGAGGAATTTCTATTGGCTGCGTCGACAGTTGTCATGAGAACCGCAGTCTCATTGTGGATGCGCGTCAAGGCCGTTGAAGTTTTAAAGTGTTTTTCAGTAAAATAGTAAGCATATTTAGGTTTTCAATACATTCGTTCCTTTGTTGATTGTTAAGAGAGTTTCTGAGAAATTCGAATTTAATAATATATTGTAAGTCAAACACATGTCAGCGAACCAGGAACTTTTTGTTTTTAAATCAAACAACTGCCGGACATTCGGAAGCATGCAACTTTGGCTTAAGCCTACAACTTAGTTGGATCTGATACAGTAAGCGGGGAATTTCTATTGGCCATTGGCTGCATCCACGAGTTGTTATAAGAACCGCAGAAAAACTGTCGAATATTCGGAATCATGCAACTACGGCTTAAGCCTACAACTTATTTGGATCTGACACAATAATTGAGGAATTTCTATTGGCAGCATCGACAGTTATCATAAGAACAGCAGTCTCGCTCTGGACGCGCGTCAAAGCCAAATAAGATTTAAAGTGTTTTTCAGTAAAATAGTAAGCAAATTTATGTGTTCAATGCATTCGTTCCTTTGTTGATGGTTAAGAGAGTTTCTAAGAAATTCGAATTTAATGATACATTGTTAGACAAACAAGTGTCAGCAAACTCGGAACTTTTTGTTTTTAAATCAAATAACTGCCGGATATTCAAAACCATGCAACTTTGACTTAAGCCTACAACTTAGTTGGATCTGATACAGTAAGCGGGGAATTTCTATTGGCTGCGTCGACAATAGTCATGACAACCGCAGCCTCGTTGTGGACGCGTGTCAAGGCCGATTAAGTTTTACAGTGTTTCTAAGCAAACACACAAAACGTGTTTAGGTGTTCAATGTTCGTTTTTTTGCTGATTGTTAAAAGAATTTCTAAGTAACTTTATTTCAAAAATATATTGAAAAATTCTATGACGCAGGAAAATCATGTTATCACACTCGAAACTTTTTGTTTTTAGTTCAAAATTATTTGGATCTGATATAATAAGCGGGGAATTTCCATTGGCTGCATCCACGAGTGGTCATAAGAACCGCAGAAAAACTGTCGAAAATTCGGAATCCTGCAACTACGGCTTAAACCTACAACTTATTTGGATCTGACACAATAATTGAGGAATTTCTATTGGCTGCATCGACAGTTATCATAAGAACAGCAGTCTCGTTCTGGACGCGCGTCAAGGCCAAATAAGATTTAAAGTGTTTTACAGTAAAATAGTAAGCAAATTTAAGTGTTCAATGCATTCGTTCCTTTGTTGATTGTTGAGAAAGTTTCTAAGAAATTCGATTTTAATTATACATTGTTAGACGAACAAGTGCCAGCAAACTCGGAACTTTTTGTTTTTAAATCAAACAACTGCCGGATATTCAAAAGCATTCAACTTTGGCTTAAGCCTACAACTTAGTTGGATCTGATACAGTAAGCGGGTAATTTCTATTGGCTGCGTCGACAGTAGTCATGACAACCGCAGCCTCGTAGTGGACGCGTGTCAAGGCCGATTAAGTTTTACAGTGTTTCCCAGCAAACACACAAAACGTGTTTAGGTGTTCAATGTTCGTTTTTTTGCTGATTGTTAAAAGAATTTCTACGTAACTTTAATTCAAAAATATATTGAAAAATTCTATGAGGCAGGAAAATCATGTTATCACACTCGAAACTTTTTGTTTTTAATTCAAACTTATTTGGATCTGATATAATAAGCGGGGAATTTCCATTGGCTGCATCCACGAGTTGTCATAAGAACCGCAGAAAAACTGTCGAAAATTCGGAATCATGCAACTACGGCTTAAGCCTACAACTTATTTGGATCTGACACAATAATTGAGGAATTTCTATTGGCTGCATCGACAGTTATCATAAGGACAGCAGTCTCCATGTGTGCGTGACGCAAACAACTGCCAGATATTCAAAAGCATGCAACTTTGGCTTAAGCCTACAACTTAGTTGGATCTGATACAATAAGCGGGGAATTTATATTGGCTGCATCGACATTTGTCGTGAAAACCGCAATCTCGTACGCGCGTCAAGCCCGATCAAGTTTTACAGTGTAAAATACAAAGTTTGTTTACGTGTTCACTGGACACATTTTTTTGTTGATTGTTAAAAGAGTTCTTGAAAATTTCAATTCAAAGATATGTTGTAAGATAATCTGGATCTCTGAAGCAGGAAAAACATTGAATCAAACCAGGAAATTTTTGTTTTTAAATCAAACAACTGGCGAGTATTCGGAAGCATGCAACTTCGGTCTAAGCCTACAACTTATTTGGATCTGACACAATAAGCGGGGAAATTCTATTGGCTGCATCGACAGTTGTCATGAGAAACGCAGTCTCGTTGTGGACGGCGCGTCAAGGCCAAGTTTTAAAGTATTTCTCAGTAAAATACAAAGTTTGTTTGAGTGTTCAATACATTCATTCCTTTGTTGATTGTTAAGAGAGTTTCTAAGGAATTCGAACTTAATGATATATTGTAAGACAAACACATGTCAGCAAACCCGGGATTTTTTGTTTTTAAATCAAACAACCGCCGGATATTTGGAAGCATGCAACTTCAGCTTAAGCCTACAACTTATTTGGATCCGACACAATAAGGGAGGAATTTCTATTGGCTGCATCGACAGTTGTCGGTTGTCTGGTTCTCTGAAGCAGGGAAAACATATCATCAAACCAGGCAATTTTTGTTTTCAAATCCAACAACTGCTGAACATTCGGAAGCATGCAACTTCTGCTTAAGCCTCCAACTTATTTGGATCTGATGCAATAAGCGAGGAATTTCCATTGGCTGCATCGACAGTTGTCATGAGAATCGCAGCCTGGTTATGGAAGCGTGTCAAGGCCGATTAAGTTTTAAAGTGTTTTCCAGTAAAATACAAAGCGTGTTTAAGTGTTCAATGTATTTGTTCCTTTGCTGATTGTTAAAAGAGTTTGTAAGTAATTTTAATTTAAAAATATATTGAAAGATTCTAGGAGGCACGAAAATCATGTTATCACACCCGAAACTTTTTGTTTTTAATTCAAACAAATTTCGAAAATTTGAAAGCATGCATCTTCGGCTTAAGCCTACAACTTATGTGGACCTGACACAATAAACGAGGAATTTCTATTGGCTGCGTCGACAGTTGTCATGAGAATCGCGGTTTCGTTGTGGACGCGCGTCAAAGCCGATTAAGTTTTAAAGTGTTTTCTAGTAAAACAGTAACCAAATTTAAGTGTTTAGTGCATTCGTTCCTTTGTTGATTGTTAAGAAAGTTTTTAATAAATTCGAATTTAATGATATATTGTAAGACAAAGAGATGTCGACAAGCCCGGAACATTTTGTCTTTAAGTCAAACAACCGCCCGATATTTGGAATCATGCAACTTCAACTTCAGCCTACAACTTATTTGCATCTGACACAACAAGCCAGGAATTTCTATTGGCTGCATCGACAGTTGTCGGTTGTCTGGTTCTCTGAGGCAGGAAAAACATGTCATCAAACCAGGCAATTTTTGTTTTCAAATCAAATAACTGCTGAACATTTGGAAGCATCCAACTTCGGCTTAAGCCTCCAACTTATTTGGATCTGACGCAAAAAGCGAGGAATTTCCATTGGCTGCATCGACAGTTGTCATGAGAATCGCAGCCTGGTTGTGGACGCGCGTCAAGGCCGATTAAGTTATACAGTGTTTCCCAGTAAAATACAAAGCGTGTTTAAGTGTTCAATGCATTTGTTCCTTTGTTGATTGTTAAGAGAGTTTCTAAGAAATTCGAATTTAATGATATATTATAAGACAAACACATGTCAGCGAACCCGGAACTTTTTGTTTTTAAAACAAACAACTGCCGGACATTCGCAAGCATGCAACATCGGCTTAAGCCTACAACTTACTTGGATCTGACGCAATAAGCGGGGAATTTGTATTGGCTGAATCGACAGTTGTCATGAGAACCACATTTTCGTTATGGACGCGCGTCAAAGCCAATCAAATTTTAAAGTGTTTCCCAGTAAAATACAAAGTTTGTTTGAGTGTTCAATGCATACGTTCTTTTGTTGATTGTTAAAAGATTGAGAAATGTGAATTCAAAGGTATGTTGTAAGATAGACTGTTTCTCTGAGGCAGGAAAAACATGTAATCAAACCAGGAAATGTTTGTTGTTAAATCAAATAACTGCTGAACATTCGGAAACATGCAACTTCGGCTCAAGCCTATAACTTATTTAAATCTGACTCAAAAAGCGAGGAATTTCTATTTCTCACTTTCATCGTATGAAAAACACATACAGTACCTTGGGGTACTTTTCGATCCGCATTTAGATTTTCGTGCATATGCTGATTACGTAATGAGAAAGTATTCAAAAAAGGTTATCTTTATCTCAAGAGTGGGTCAACATGTATCCTCACATACTAAATTTTACTGTATAATAGTATTGCAGCGCCGTATCTGCAGTTTTGCTTCACACTTCTTTGCGGTCTCCCAAATTTCAAAATCCAAGAATTTTAAATAATTCAAAACAGAGCTATGAGAATCATTTTAAAGTGTAATAGGTATATGCCTATAAGCAGGATGCAAGCAACATTGAATATTCTATCTGTGCAGCAGAAGGTAACGTGTGATGCCTATTTGTTTCTGTTTAAGCTAAAAAAATAAGTTACTGCCTGAATATGTTTGTAAAAAATAAGGTTTTTTAACTTTTTTATTTTTTTATATTTTAAAAAAATTTAAAAATTGTGTTTAAAAAAAATGTAAAACAAATTACGCCTTGAACTCAATACTGTTTAGAGGACTTATAAGGTTCAATGAATTGCCGCAGAACATAATAGAGTGTAGTAATGTAAAAACATTCAAAATAGTTTTGCGACAGCACATTGTCAGCATTTAATATGTTGGGAAATGGAAATATTGATGTATCTATGTACTGCATTTTGTTTTTGTGTGTAGCATTTTCTGCTAAATAAACACCACTATTATTATACTATTATTCAGCACATTTTTCTTTTGTTTATCGTTAAAAGTGTTTCTAACGAATTTTAAATCAAAGATAAATTGTGAGATAGGCAGGTTCTATGATGAAGGAAAAACATGTCATCCAACCCGGAACTATTTGTTTTCAAAACAAACATCTGCAATTCAAGAACAAATGAGGAAATACGCGTTTTCAAAACAAGAAAATCCACCCAAACATAATATATCCAATCCTTTGTGATCTAGATTTTTTTCCAGAAACATCAGGAACATTCAATTTTATAATGAATTATTTACGGAATAGCAGGTGAAGGGGAAACGTAAGTCAGGCAAGCCAGGTCCGTTGGTTTTTGTTGTTTCAGCCCCTGGTTCTCGATCGCATTAATGTTTTAGGGGGAATTCAGCGTTCGCTTTTTGCCAATGTTAGGGATTATTCTTGTGCAAAGGCCGTGGAAAGGCATTTGAGAACGGATTCGATCCCTCTTCAAGTGCTGCTGACAAAGGTTATGCCTTGTGCCTGCGATTGTTCTTTTGCGATAATGCAGATTATTGAAGCAATGATTGAGGGTATTTTTGTCTACATTTCAATCACACTGTAATTCCAATTTTTCTCTTATCGTTCGTTCCTGTTTTCAAATTTCCCAAAAAACAACCCCAACTGGAGCGTTGTGAAAAAACAGCCAAAGATGTGTAACGTGATAAAGTGTAACCGGGCTCTAGAAATCGGGTTTCAAACTGGCGCATCCGACTTTATCATAACGGTAATTTCTTATCGAATAAAGCATCTGCTGCCGGATATTCGTTACTGCCATGATACGGGACCGTACATTTCCTGCGAACGTCTGACAGTAAATTTTATAACGGTCCGAACCCGATCGGCTATGCCGGTCTTTTGAAGATGATTTATCCCTTTTTGATTACGGGTGCCTGCAGAGAACAAGTGCGCCGGTTAAGGGCTAAAAATAAAACACAAATATTTGCAGGCGCTATCCAAGTACCTCGCCTGTAGCAGATGTTGCGAAGCAACAAAATCCACCTGCAAATATGCGAATCCAATTCAATTAGCTGAAGGTAAACCTATCGGATAAACATTTTCCATGTAAAATGTAGCGCGTTGGGTGGATTTTAGCCGCCCCCTCGAGTCGGGTGTATCTCTATGAATTTTAAAGGGTCTCGAAAGCTTTCTCCGAATTAACGTTTTGCCCTAAGATTACAGGAAAAAGCGCCCGGATAAGGAGTTAATTAAAGTAACTAATTTAAACGTTTATTAAATCCCTCTCTCTCTCTCTCTCTCTCTGGAACCATGGTCATGCAACAACGACGCTGTGGATGCTGCTACTTTGTGTTGAGCGATCTGGGAAAGGAGCTTTCAAAGAAATCGATTTAAATAAGCGCGTTGAAAATACGGCGCGAATAGCTTTAGCAGCGACAAAGATAACAAAAGGGGTTTTCAGATAAGACTATAGTCTGTGCACCGATTACTTTTGAGCTTTTCCTTTGATAGAATTTTTTTTTAAACATGCTTTTTTTAACCTTGCTGCGACATCTATGGAAGCGAAAATGATAGGTATCTTTCACTTCTTATTAATATTGATCTGTTGGCCAACTGGACCACCTGCTTACTTCAGTTGCAGGAAAAAATATTGTTAGCTTCATATAATTCCTACCTCACTTGCGACATTGAGAAGGAAACCACTTCAACGCATTTAACATCTATTTGCACCATTTTTGCACTAATTTCCTTTCTAGTTAAAATTTTAAGATCTTCTTAAAGATTTTAATTCTGAAATCTCTTTATTTGCTACAAACTTAAATAAACCAAATAATGCAGTGCAAACAAAAGCCTCGTTAGATTGCAAAGAAAGTTAGCCGCATCCACAACACTGCAAGCCTCTAAGATGGATCTGAGTTTTGGAAAAAGAACTTTAGACCCCAAGGACGCGATAGGTCAAAGAAAAGCCTGGCCTGATAGATGGTGCATCTCGGATTTTGCTGCTGACGTATAGTAGCTATTGCTCTCAATGTCACCGACAACATTACGAAGAGGGCCTTTGCTTAGAGGGACGTCGCGGTTGAGCTTAAAATATAGAGAAAGATAAATAATAACAAATTTTTTTAGAGTTTCTGCAAAAGAGCAAAAAATTTCAATCTGTAATAACTATAATATTATCATATTGCGACTGGAGTCCTAATATTAGGATTGCTCAACTAGGTTAGTTAGCTGGTGGTCGGAGATATCTCGGAATAATCAATTAAATGTATAGTCTCCAAAAATTATACATGAATTCTAGATATATAAAACATCTTTATTACCAAACAAAATAGGACTTTTTATTATATAAATTATTAATCATCTTAAATATTGCATGGAAAAGAAGGAAAGCTTTTTTCAAGTAATTTGTTCCAATTTTTGTCGGTTGTAAATCAGGCTTTCAACATGTCAACAGTGTCAACTTTCAGATATTTAAAACTTGGAATCGAAGACCTTTAATTGCTAGAGACCTATCTCTCTCGTCATAAAGAAACTCCAAAATTTTTCGATATGGCACCAGGCTACAGCTGAAGAGGGTGCCACGAGAGAGACAACCTTATTAGATATGGGAATATAGAAAGAGATGTACGGAAAAATGGAACAATTTGAAGCTATAACCCCCACTAAAACATTTTAGGTTAAAGTGTGTAATGTTTCCTTTTCTAGATTTTATACTGTTTCGCTCCGAATGCTCCTATTATAAATCATCACCATTCCACTGCAATTATTGTTGTAAAACAGATTATTTAAATTTTGTCATGTTGAAGCTTCGATAAATCTACATGCAACTCTCCAGAAATTTCAGGAACAGCTGCAGTGATGTTAATAAAACTATTATCTTGTAAGACTATGAAGGCTTTCACGGCCGGTTAAAATACAACCTAAAGGGTTTTCCGGGCTCTGAAGCCGTGGTAAAATAAAATTTCTTTCTGACGTTTCGTCTACTGATGCGGCAGACGTTATCAAAGGCGACTGCCTCTTACGTTTTCTCACGAGAAACAAAACAATTTTTCTATATGTTATAAAAAGTTCCAGGCTAAACTCAAAGGCAAAGGAACAGTTACTCCCTTGCTGCTTTATAAAATCGGAGAGTGGCGTAGGTTACAGATCTAGTACCATATTGTAATAAAACCGCGGAAATCAAAGTTGGACCATGTATTTAACAACGTTATTATAGAGCTGGATGAACACTATACCATTTACTAGAATGACTCGAGTTGGTTAGGATATTTCTGATTGGATACAACAAAGTAGGGTTGAAGTCTGTTGTTACAGTCTGGCCAGGTTTCAGTCTAGAACAGGTTGGACATCAAGTTGAGTGGAGAAGGCCAATGGTGGTATGGGGCAATCAAAAGATAAAAGAAGGAGAAAAATAAGAAATAAAAAGAAAAAGGCCTAAAGAGAAATAATTAATAGTTTTCTTCATAGTAACTCTAACTGAGGATCTAACGAAACTTACCGAAGTTGGTGAGTGGCCTTAAAGTGTGCACTTTGTGCCTCTATAAATTTCAAGGAGTGTGGACTTCTTATGAATCCCGGATATATTGTTTCTCGAACAAATCGCCTCAAAGCGTACTGGCGGGTAAGAAACACTCACTAACAGATCCGTACTAGACGATTTTTGGTAGTATCTCCACACGGAGAATTACCAAAACTGATATTAAAGGCTTTTAGAGACAGTCAAAGACTTGAAATCAGTGACGCTTTCAAATTGATGGCCACTTGTCGGTTTTGTTAGACGACTCGTATTGTTATTGTTACTACCGGTTGAAATTTAGATTTGAATGGAATTATAGGTGACGCAGAAATATGAGGTGAGAAGCAATATTTGCTTCCGCTGAACCCATAAGGAATAGAAATAAACAATAAGAAGTTGAAATATGTCCAATTTCTGGTATGAATCTGAACATTAAGCTACGGTACAAATTAAAACTGTAACATGCCATAGTATTGTCTAAACTTTAGTTTCAATAATCCCTTTCCTGTCTTTCTCAGTTCTTTCTTAATTCCCCAAAAACGCTCTACAAACTCTGTTCCAAAATCAGAGAAAACTTCTTTATTTATCTGGTGGCACACACTCTGGATTAAATAGTGTGGTTATTTTATTAATAAAACCAACAGGAAGTTTATGACCCTACTAGTGGATGACTTTCTGGCTACTTTGGAACTTTGGGAAGCCGAGGTCCAACCATACGCGGAACATCGTTATCCTTATAAGAAACCACCCAGATCAACAAATATCCATCATGTTGCAAGAGGTGCTGGATATTATACACAGCTTGTGTTCAAAAGAAAACCTAGCAATAAACCCTAGGAAAATGGTGATTGTGCCATTTACCCGAAGGAAGGGGCTGGATTTCTTGAAGCCGCCATCTTTGTTCGGGACGACAATCCCCTTTACCGACGAAGTAAAATTCCTAGGAGTCATCCTGGATAAATCACTCACATGGACCCCACATGTGACACGTACCGTTGGGAGGGCACAACTTTCACTTTGGTCATGCAAGTACCTATGCGGCATATCAAGGCGAATGAGACCCCAATAAACTATGAGGCTGTAAAAACTATCGACGCCCACAGCAGTCATGGAGCTCATGCTTGGCTTGCTTCGACTTATGTACAAGAATGGAATGGGCGGGATACTCCTGGAACAACAGGCAGTGAAGGCGTCATACCGCAAACCACAGTTTTATTACCCTAATAGCGAGGATTACCCTAATAGCTGTGCAGCATCGCGGCGGATTAATGGTATGAATCGCTCGATATGATTGGCTGATGTCCCCCGGAGAGCGGACGAAAATGCATAAATGCATTCGTTCACCGGGATGAATCAAAGTTCAAGTTCAAATATTATAGGAAAAAGATCGCTGTCTTCCGGACGAAAAATTTCAATCGAAATGTATATGTGTTAGTAGGTCAGCGAGTTGGCTGAGGGTTCGATGAAGTAATCGTTTGGTGTTCGTTCGGGCTTAATCGCAGACTCGTGTATTGGAGTAGTCACCAAGAGAAGAGGGTCAAGGAATTTAAGTTTTTAATCGGCAACAAAATATTTTGATTTAAAAATAATCCATTTATTAAAACATTTAAATCCCTAAATCCAGTAAAATTTATTAAACAAAAAAATTTTTACCTGCGTGCTATAGCATTCGTGAAAGCCCTAACGATGTAATCGATTGTTCTTTAAAACCGTACATTACACAAAAGTTCTCAGGCAGTTGAAGCAGGAATACCTATCAAATCCAATTTAGAATATCTTAATTAATGGAGGGCTCAAATACAATATCAATAAACTTTTCTATTTTGGCCTGTGGACCAAGATTTCTCACCTTAAAGTCACCTCATCCAATATCAACGTTGAATCACCACTACTTGTTGATTTACACTCTGTGGAGTGAAACCTAATATTGAATTTGACATTCTCCAAAACTTGACAGCATTACCTCCCCCAAAAGTGAGTTTCAATTCCTGTCCTCCCTATCCAACGCAGTTTATTCCCAGCTTCGCGTTATCGAGATGTCCTATTAATCAAATTTGGGCTTTTTGCAGTTTTTAAAACTCGTTAACTAAAAGTTTTTTTGCGTAGCGGTATCACAGACATCAACTCTGCCCCTATTCCACAGCTCAAACGAACCCACGAAAGCATGAATTTGAAAGCTATCGTAACTGGCAAATGCCAATCATCTCTCAAATCCCGTATAGTCTACATGCTTGTATTGGCAATAATTATTCGCTCAACAAACATACATGCAACATCCAAACTGTCAGTTCAAAAACTCCCACCTTGGATCAATATATTTATGATCCAACAAACTCCTTTTCTTGAGACGTTTTCCATAAATATTCAAATCAGATACATTCTTAGACACCAACTTCATAACCTGAGGGTTGTTTATGGCTTCGAAGAAACCCGGCAAACCGGAGGCACGTCGTCATTGCTGTCGTGTAATAAAAACGCATTAACATTTAATGAAAACGGGCCAGTGTGGGGCCTTGACAGATGGCAGAAATGTAATTTTTCCTTTGTCGTTTTAGTGTGCGATGCTTGTGGGTTTATTATTCAATTTAGAAGCGGATGGAATGAAAATCCATTACTAATTCATAGGAAAACGACCAATCCGGCCATTGTTGGTAATATCGCATTAGCATTTAAACAAATACGCCAAATGTAACTCGGTATTAAATTATTTAAAATACGCTGAAATGAGCTGATTAATGAGCTAACAATGGTTTTTCGAATGCAAATGTGCTAATAATTCGATGGGCGCAATAATAAAGTTCAATTAGGCGGCAACTTCCAAACGTAAATATATCCTGTTAAAAATGCTTGTCGAAAGGTGTGCTTTATCAATCATTGAAAATACCTGGAGAGATTCTTTCGCCGCCGACGTATATACCACCTTTATTACTTCGCTTATTTCTCCCGACGATTTCAGGAATCCAAGAATAAGGCATTCTTTTCCAAGTGATAAAAAATATTTTCTGTTTGACAGGAGGTTTAATTCCTGGAAAAGGTAGCTGCATTAACAGGTATAAACTTCTTGTGAGCTTATGACATTTATGTTTTGTTTGCCTTGCTTCATCTCTTGTAAAGCTCACACACGTATTTTTTTACTCAAGATACAAAATTATGAAAGGAATAATGGCTTTAATATTTCAACAAATCGACGCTTCTTAATGTCAAACTTTACCAATACCAACGAAACAGAAGTAAAATAACCCCAATAATGGGTATACGAGGCTGTAAACACGTTTACGTCATTGTTTTAATAACAAGCTAAACAATCCAAATTTAAAAAGAACACGTAAAAGTACTTAAAAAATTTAAGACCCCCATGGAAAAATTATTACTGTAATTGGGCACGAATCCTGCTTCTGTATCTATTAATTTCTTTATGGGTATTGTTAATAAAGTCCACCGAATTTTCTGCCTTTTAAAGGAGTGTACCCTCATCCTCTAAACTTTGCTGAAGTAACATTGAATGAAGTAAGTATAATAAACCCGATGTAAAACTGCAATTAGAAATACCAAAATATCAGTATTATCCCTTCCCCCCAAATACATATCGAATATATTTAGTGAAATTTGAAGAGAATAAATGAAGGGGTGCTGAAAGATAATTTCAGAGTGTCAGATAACAGTTGGAAGTAGGTGGAGTCTATAACGTAGTAATTATTTTCATTTCTGCATTTTTGGTCCGTTTTTCTCTCAATTTACATGGAAAAATGACTGAAATTGGGCCCGAACCCTGCTTCTCTATCTACTAATTTCTTTATGGGTATTGTTAATAAAGTCCACCGAATTTTCAATCTTTTAGAGGAATGCCTGTGGCCTCACACTCTGCTCTCAATTGTGCTGAGGTAACATTGAATGAAATAAGTATTATAAAACCCAATTAGTAGGTGGATTAGCTGGATGGGGACAATTTTCTACATTGAAGTAGAAATATTTTCCTATTATTTAGGAAAGGCAGTCTGTCGTCAATGCTACACCATGCCTTCAACATTTCCGATGCCTTATGCCCATACGTAGTGCGGATGTGCTCAAAGAATCCCATTTTTCTGAATACTACGAGTGTTTGGCGTCCCAATAAACTAAGTAGTAGGTGGATTAGCGGGATGGGGACAATCCTCATCGCGCTTTTTTCCCCATCCCCCATTTTGTCCCCATCCCGCTAATCTACCTACTACTTAGTTTATTGGGACGCCAAACACTCGTAGTATAAAACCCAATGTAAAACTGCAATAAGAAATTCCCAAATACCAGTCAATAAGGCTCTATCAGTACAGGGAATAGAAGCAAGATTGGCCAAAGATTATTTCTGAGTATCATATGATAATTGAAAGTTGGTGAAGTCTACAGGGTAGTAATTATTTTATTTTTTCTGCAGATGACAGTTGTAAGTAGGTGGAATCTACAAGGTAGTAATTATTTACTTTTTTTCTCAAAATGTTTGCATTTTAGTATGTTTTTCTTCAAAGTGGACCTTAAGACTCCCTACGGGAATTTACATGGGAAAATGACTTAAATTGGGCCCGAACCATGCTTCTCTATGTACTAATTTCTTTATGGGTATCGTTAATAAAGTCCCAGCATTTTTAGTCTTTTATAGGAGTACCAGAGGCCTCATAACCTGCTCTGAAATGTGCTGAGGTAACATTGAATGAATTAAGTATTATAAAACCCAATATAAAACTGCAATAAGAAATTCCAAAATATCAGTCAATAAGGCTCTATTAGTGCTTCCAATCCCTTCCCCTCAAATACGTATAGAATATATTTAGCGAACATTGATGAGAATAAAAGAAAGGGTGGTGAAAGATAATTTCAGAGTGTCGGATGACAGTTCGAAGTAAGATTGAAATTAGACCCGAACCCTGCTTCTCAATCTACTAATTTTTTACGGGTATTGCCAATAAAGTCCGCCGAATTTTTTGTCTTTTAGAGAAGTGCCTGAGGCCTCATACCCTGCTCTAAACTTATTGAGGTAATATTGAATAATTGATTATATACTATATATATACTATCTACCACAATATGTACCAATTTTACATTTTCTTCGAATCCCCTATAATATTTAAAAATTAATGAATGTCTAATAAACTGTTTAGTAATAGCAAGTTTGACTTTAAAAAGGAACTATGAGTATACTGGATCAGGTCTCAAGTGTAATCAGTTCTTTTGATAAATCTTAAAAGAAAATGCAGCGTTATAACTTTAGCCACTCGCTTTATCTCTATTAAGTGAGAGCTGTTTTAGAGATAAAATTAGAAGAACCATCTAAATCCAAAATTATATACTTAGTTTTGCAGCAATACAATCTACGTCATTACTGGAGTTTTAACTTAAAACAGAAATTCTACTGATAGTTGTATAAGTCACCCTTAGAGGAACGGATAATATAAAAAGCAATGCCATCTTAATTGCGTTTCTCCAATCATCTATCAATTGTCTGAAATATCCGAACTAAAGCTTTAAATCAAATTAACCAATTACATGGAGGAAAAGATCCTCAAGAGCTGAGGAGAAAAGTGATCTGACGTTGAAGTGAGCAAATTTGATAAGTTTACTCCTTTGCACATCTCAACAACTGCAGTTTACGCAGTCTTTTCCTTACAAATAACAAAAAGAAAAACCAAAACTCTTGATTGCAGAATAAAGCTAATTGGAATAAGTTTTTTTGCCCTGAGGTTGCGAATTTGAAAAGCATTGGAAAACTTAGCACGTTAAATAAAAAAAAAAAAAAATCTGCCACTGGAATATTATGTAGAGGCCATAAATATATTTCATAAACGGACCAATGTGTGGTTTGTAATTGAGAATGGATTTAGATTGCGTACTTTTTGGAAATCATGAAAAAAATACTGAAAAATTTGAAATAATTAGCTCACTAAACGTATATAGAAAAATATTTTTTCTACCACTGCAATATTATCTAGAGATAAAAAATATTTTTCCAGAATTGCCATATATGTGTGTTATAATCCAAAATTGAACTAATTACCGCAAATCTTTTTGGTCTCAGATTACAAATTTATGAAAAGGATATTGAGAAATCTAAAACGCTTAGATCAGTAAATATAAAAAAAAACACTTTTCTTACGACTGCATTATTATGCATAGATAATAAATATTTTTCTAGAAAGCACCCAGATGTGAGTTATAATCGAGAATGGACTTAATTTTTGTAGGTCTTTTTTATCTCTGGTTAGGAGTATAAAAAAAGGAGAGAAAGTTGAAAAAAAAATAGCTATAAATCTTTTAGAGATAATATATATTTCACCATTACCGTCCTACATATGTATCATAATTGAAAGTACAGTAAATTAGCTTAGGTTTTTTTGATCTCAGATTACGAATCCACAAGGGAGAATATCGATAAATCCGGAAAGGTGGTTTTTCAGACAAAAAAAAAAGGTTTTGTTGCCACTACAAAGTTTTGTGGTAATAATAAATAATATTTTAGAACGACCTATACGCTAGTCAATCGACCTAACTAGCGTAAGTAATTTTTTTCTGATGTTATAAATTTACGAAGAGAATATAAAGAGAGTTGAATACTTAGCTCAGAAGACTGAAATTCTTCTCCCACTTCAAAATTACATAGAGATAAAAATATTTTTTTCAGAACGGAAATAACTAACGTAGGTCTTTTTGGTTTCAGTTTAGAAATTTACGAACAAGAAATTAAGAAAATTGGAAAACTAAGCTCAGTAACGTAAATAATTTTTTTTTGTCACTGCCACGTAATGCATTTGTTAAATATTTTTTGAAGAACTTGTACACTGTGCAAGTTAAAATTAAAAATTTTTAATATATTAAGTAGCTTAGGTTTTTTTTAGTCGTCTCATGCTACCAATTTACGACAAATGTATTGAGAAATGTGGAATACTTTAATAAATAAATTAAAAAAATACTTTTACTGTCACTGCTAAATGAATGAGAATGAGCTTGGCGTAGGTCTCGTTGGTCTCAGGTTACAAATTTACGAAAAGATAGTTGGAAAACTTAACTGCGCAAATACAAATAAGACATTTTTTTGCCACCCCAAAACTACGTACAGATAAATAATTTCCCCGAATGTAGCAAATGTGGGTTATAATTTAGAATAGACCTAACTAACGTAGGTTTTCTTGGTCTCAGGTTACAAATTAATGAATAAAAAATTGAGAAATTTGGAACACTTTGCTCAGTAAACATAAGATCAATCAAATTCACAAATCAAATCACAAATCAAAATCAAATTGTCATTGCAAAATTACTTAGGGATAATAAATACATTTACAAAACGGACCTAATTAACGTAGGTTTTTTTGGTCTCAGATTAGAAATTTACCAACAAAAAATTAAGAAATTTGGAAAACTAAGCTCAATAATACAAAAAATTATTTTTTCCACTGGAACGTAATGCAGATGTTAAATATCTTTTTAAGGACTTGTACATTGTACAAGTTAAAATTCAAATTTGTTAATATATAAATTAACTTAGGTTTTTTAGTCGTCTCATGCCACCAATTTACGACAAAATATTGGGAAATGTGGAATATTTTAATCAATAAATTAAAAAAAAAAACTTTTACTCTCACTGCTAAATGAATGAGAATGGACTTGGCGTAGGTCTTGTTGGTCTCAGGTTACAAATTTACGCAAAGATAGTTGGAAAACTTAACTGCGCAAATACAAATAAGACATTTTTTTGCCACCGCAAAACTATGTACAGATAATAAATAATTTCCCCGAATGTAGCAAATGTGAGTTATAATTTAGAATAGACCTAACTAACGTAGGTCTTTTTGGTCTCAGGTTACAAATTAATAAATAAAAAATTGTGAAATTTGGAACACTTTGCTCAGTAAACATAAGATCAATCAAATTCACAAATCAATTCACAAATCAAAATCAAATTGTCATTGCAAAATTACTTAGGGATAATAAATACATTTACAAAACGGACCTAATTAACAAAGGTTTTTTTGGTCTCAGATTAGAAATTTACAAACCAAAAATTAAGAAATTTGGAAAACTAAACTCAGTAATACAAAAAATTCTTTTTGCCACTGCAACGTAATGCAGATGTTAAATATTTTTTTTAAGAACTTTTACACTGTACAAGTTAAAATTAAAAATTATTAATATATTAAGTAGCTTAGGTTTTTTTAGTCGTCTCATGCTACCAATTTACGACAACTGTATTGAGAAATGTGGAATACTTTAATCAATATATTAAAAAAATACTTTTACTGTTACTGCTAATTGAATGAGAATGAACCTGGCGTAGGTCTCTTTGGTCTCAGGTTACAAATTTACGAAAAGATAGTTGGAAACTTAACTGCGCAAATACAAATAAGACATTTTTTTGCCATCCCAAAACTACGTACAGATAATAAATAATTTCCCCGAATGTAGCAAATGTGAATTATAATTTAGTATAGACCTAACTAACGTAGGTCTTTTTGGTCTCAGGTTACAAACTAATAAATAAAAAATTGAGAAATTTGGAACACTTTGCTCAGTAAACATAAGATCAATCAAATTCACAAATCAAATCACAAATCAAAATCAAATTGTTATTGCAAAATTAATTAGGGATAATAAATACATTTACAAAACGGACCTAATTAACGTAGGTTTTTTTGGTCTCAGATTAGAAATTTACCAACAAAAAATTAAGAAATTTGGAAAACTAAGCTCAATAATACAAAAAATTATTTTTTCCACTGGAACGTAATGCAGATGTTAAATATCTTTTTAAGGACTTGTACACTGTACAAGTTAAAATTCAAATTTGTTAATATATAAATTAACTTAGGTTTTTTAGTCGTCTCATGCCACCAATTTACGACAAATTATTGGGAAATGTGGAATATTTTAATCAATAAATTAAAAAAAAAACTTTTACTCTCACTGCTAAATGAATGAGAATGGACTTGGCGTAGGTCTTGTTGGTCTCAGGTTACAAATTTACGCAAAGATAGTTGGAAAACTTAACTGCGCAAATACAAATAAGACATTTTTTTGCCACCGCAAAACTATGTACAGATAATAAATAATTTCCCCGAATGTAGCAAATGTGAGTTATAATTTAGAATAGACCTAACTAACGTAGGTCTTTTTGGTCTCAGGTTACAAATTAATAAATAAAAAATTGTGAAATTTGGAACACTTTGCTCAGTAAACATAAGATCAATCAAATTCACAAATCAATTCACAAATCAAAATCAAATTGTCATTGCAAAATTACTTAGGGATAATAAATACATTTACAAAACGGACCTAATTAACAAAGGTTTTTTTGGTCTCAGATTAGAAATTTACAAACCAAAAATTAAGAAATTTGGAAAACTAAGCTCAGTAATACAAAAAATTCTTTTTGCCACTGCAACGTAATGCAGATGTTAAATATTTTTTTTAAGAACTTTTACACTGTACAAGTTAAAATTAAAAATTATTAATATATTAAGTAGCTTAGGTTTTTTTAGTCGTCTCATGCTACCAATTTACGACAACTGTATTGAGAAATGTGGAATACTTTAATCAATATATTAAAAAAATACTTTTACTGTTACTGCTAATTGAATGAGAATGAACCTGGCGTAGGTCTCTTTGGTCTCAGGTTACAAATTTACGAAAAGATAGTTGGAAACTTAACTGCGCAAATACAAATAAGAAATTGTTTTGCCATCCCAAAACTACGTACAGATAATAAATAATTTCCCCGAATGTAGCAAATGTGAATTATAATTTAGAATAGACCTAACTAACGTAGGTCTTCTTGGTCTCAGTTTACAAATTAATAAATAAAAAATTGAGAAATTTGGAACACTTTGCTCAGTAAACATAAGATCAATCAAATTCACAAATCAAATCACAAATCAAAATCAAATTGTCATTGCAAAGTTACTTAGGGATAATAAATACATTTTCAAAACGGACCTAATTAACGTAGGTTTTTTTGGTCTCAGATTAGAAATTTACGAACAAAAAATTAAGAAATTTGGAAAACTAAGCTCAATAATACAAAAAATTATTTTTTCCACTGGAACGTAATGCAGATGTTAAATATCTTTTTAAGGACTTGTACACTGTACAAGTTAAAATTCAAGTTTGTTAATATATAAATTAACTTAGGTTTTTTAGTCGTCTCATGCTACCAATTTACGACAAATGTATTGAGAAATGTGGAATACTTTAATCAATAAATTAAAAAAATACTTTTACTGTTACTGCTAATTGAATGAGAATGGACTTGGCGTAGGTCTTGTTGGTCTCAGGTTACAAATTTACGAAAAGATAGTTGGAAAACTTAACTGCGCAAATACAAATAAGACATTTTTTTGCCACCGCAAAACTATGTACAGGTAATAAATAATTTCCCCGAATGTACCAAATGTGATTTATAATTTAGAATAGACCTAACTAACGTAGGTCTTTTTGGTCTCAGATTACAAATTAATAAATAAAAAATTGAGAAATTTGGAACACTTTGCTCAGTAAACATAAGATCAATCAAATTCACAAAGCAAATTACAAATAAAAATCAAATTGTCATTGCAAAATTACTTAGGGATAATAAATACATTTACAAAACGGATCTAATTAACGTAGGTCTTTTCGGTCTCAGATTACAAATTTATAAATAAAGAAATTGAGAAATTTGGAAGACTTTGCTCACTAAATATAAGAAAAATATACTTTTTTTGCCACTTCAACGCATTGTAGACATATTGACAATTTTTTTAAGAACTAAATTCATATGCAAGAAAAAATTTAGGTTTTATTTAATTAGCTTGGGTTTTTACGTCTCTGGTTATAAAATTAACGAATAGAATATTGAGAAAATTGCAAAATTTGGCTCAATAAAGTGAAAAAGACTTCTTCTGCCATTGCAAAATGACGAAGGAACAAAAAATATTTTTCTGAAACGGACCAATATTTGACTTAAAATTGAAAATGGCCTTCATTGGCGTAGGATTTTTGGTTTCAGGATACGAATTTAGTACCGTGAATACAAAAAAACACTTTCTACACTACAAAATTATGTAAAAATGGTAAAAGTTTCTCTAGGGCAAACCGTTATGTTTCAACGAAGAATATACCTTTTTGGAGTGTTTTTCATCTCAGACTATAAATTTACGAATAGAGAGTTGGAAAAAAAACTGAAAAAATTAGTTCAGTAAATAAAAGAAATTTTTTTTGCCACCGCAAAGGTAACATAGAGATACACTGAATACTTTTTAAACAACTGATTTTCCTTGGTCTTTGGCTATAAACTTAAAATTAACGTCCTTCACTTGCGTAGGTCTTGTTGATCTCAAGATACGAATTTACAAAAAAAAATTGAAAAACTTAAATTCGAAAAAAAAAAATAATAATTTTATTTTACTGAAAAATTGTGTAGAGATAATAAACATCCTCCTATGGCAAACTTTTATGTGTCTTTTAACAAAGAATGGATCTAATTAGCGTAGGTCTCGTTGGTATCATCTGATATTGAGAAAACTAGAAAACATAGCGCAGTAAATATAAGAAAATATTCTTTTTCCCACTATCGGCAAGGACTGAATTGTGTGAGATAAAATTTTAAATGCGTCTAATCAGCTTAGTTTTTTTTTGGTCTCTAGTTACTAACTTACATTAGGAATATTGAGCAAATTGGAGAACTTTGGTGGACAAATTTAAAAAGACGTTTTTTGCCTCTCCGAAATGATGAAGAGACTACGAATATTTTTTCAGAACGGACCAATATTTGAGTTAAAATTGAGAATAGACTTCATTGACGTAGGTCTTGGTGGTCTTACGAATTTACAAAGAAAAAATTTAAAAAACTTTGCTTCGTAAATAAAAAAAATATATAATTTTTTCAATATATAATTGTGTTTTCTGGGCTTTGAAGCCGCGGTCTAATGAAATGTCTTCCTTATGTTTTGTCTACAGCTGCGGCAGACATTACCAAAGGCGATGAGGCAATGGGCGAAGTGATCTCCCGCGCTTATTCCTCCGCCCTCGCGCTGCAGTGGAGGAACTGTAATTTCCTTCTTCCTCTTTGAAATTGTCGTTTTCTAAAATCTCAATGGCCTCTCTCGTTAGTCCCGGATAGAAACCCTGCGATTGATATAAGATATCTACCTCGTTGAAAAGGATGTCGCGATCTTCGAGGAGAATGCTGTCTTTTGTGTTCGTCCCAGCCTGCAACTCCTCTTGTGTTCCATAATCATCGTGTTGACACTGCGTTTTGTGGTGCCAGTGTATACCGAGAAACAGCTGCATGAAATCCGGTAAACTCCGGGTGCCGTAAGGGGATCTCTGCGGTCAGCCAACTCAATTTTCTATCAGGCAGAAGAACCATAGACCGGTTTCGTTCTTATTACAGCTCATCAGTACGGTATACCTCAAACCTTAGAGACCTTATACTGCACAACCTTACTACACTAAGTGTATATATAACAAGTACACATGTACTACATAGGACATGTGACAAGTAACATATAAGTCTGATTGTTAGCAACACAACCACGTCCTTTGGGGGAAAGTCTTACATTGCGGTTTTATCCCAGATAGTTTCAGTGACATAGAAGCCCCCCAAAAGGGTTCGATGGTCTTAAAACGTGAGATCCAATGCGGATTAGAAGCCGCAGAAACTTACTTAATGCGGATTAGTATTCAAGCCGACTGTGAGGCGATGGCAAAAGGCAATCGAACGAGCCTTGCGGGATCATCGATTCGACCCCAGGGAAAAAAGCAATTTGAATATTAATTATCACCTTCTTGCTGACAAGCAAAAAATTACTTTGTTTTAAATAAGAGGAAAAAAATAAATTTAAATTCCAGCTCGACTAAACGAATTTTAATTAGGTTGAGGCGCTTCGGAAAAATAGTCCGCCGACTTCTTGCAGTTAAAAACTAATTAAAATTTCTTCGCTTTGGTAAATCGTTTGTAGATTGTATTTGTTGTTTTTGCAATTTATGCGAGGCGTAGCTCGGAAGGCGCATAAAGCAACCACTCAATTCAGTGCAAGGTTAAATGTTTCCTATTGACAATGTGTGTCTCCTTATTATCTACATAGCTAAGTAAATAATTCATTACGGTTCGTCCTGAACATGCTGACGTGAGGAATAACACTTTATAAGATTCTATTCCATCAAACATTGCTGCGTGCCTTTTACATACATGTATCCTCGACGAACACGCTCCCATTTCCTCGCACACCCTTGTTATCCCGGTTCGCGCGGGGGGACGTACGCGATTCCCCGGGGATGCGTTTGTAACGTTGCGGTCGCAGATATGGGAAGGCATTAGAAAGGATCGCTCGTAAATAAGACGACCCATACGTCAGCTTCGTGTCTGTCCAAATCCGAAACACGCCATCTATCAGCGCTAGCTTTTGGGCGAGGACGACGATCACGTAACACCGAGGCCCAAAACTTCCAATTTTCGGTGAAAGTGGGACATCGGGAATTTTGATACTTTCGATGTGATTATGGTTTCAGTATTATTGAAAATAAAAATATTACAAATTGTTTTATTTAAAAAAATAAATAAATAACAGAGCGGTGAGGAGAGTTTTCTAAGATACGATATACATACACAATAATATGTAGAAAGATTAAAAGTATTATTGTTGTTGACATTTTCGGTTTAGATTATTTAATTAAAATAATACAAAATTTCTCTATTAGTGTTGTTGATATTTTCTTTTTAGATTATTAAATATGAAATCTTACAAAATTTCGATATTAAATAGCAATAAAATATATCAGAGCGACGAGGGTTGCGAGTTCTCTAATATTCGATATACAAGCGCAATGTCAAGTCTTAATTTTAAAACTTGGATCCTTCATCTTCTGTTGTTGTTTTGTTCAGATCGTCGGTCCCATGAGAAAATCGTGGATGTGCAGAACTGTAGGTTTCCACATTCGTGGTTTTCACAACAAAAATTTTCAATCAAAAACGTTCAAAGCCATACAAAGTTACCGTCAGCAAGCATAGCTATTAATTCCAAAGATTTTGGCGTTTTTGGAAATATACAATATTAAAGTAACGAATGATGTTCTAATCGATTACAAAGAGTCCAAATGCATTAAAAATTGGGAAAACTACGTTAAAATAAATGAGAAATGTGATTTTCATGTGGACGGCAATATTATTTTGGACCTGGTAAATTTTTTCAACCCTCGATTTTCACGTACTTCTTGTTTTCTTTTGGACGTCTATATAGTTTTGAGCGTATTTACATCAAAAATTCTTGGATGTTTAAAGTATATTACACCTTTAAACTCATGGTTTATACGAATTTATTGAATCGTGGACCCAAACAAGGATAGGTTATATAATATTCAGGTTTATTCATTAAACCAATGACCATTGGTGCAAACGTGCTCTAACCAAAGCGGGTAACTATCAGTTTTCGGATAAAAACGTGTCCGCCTATGATCTTCATTTTACGTACAGAACATCTATCTTTTGGATATTTTATCGCTGACAATTACTAATATGGTTCATATGAATGCATTAAAATGGTGGCACAAATGTGCGTTATCTGAAAGTATTATCAAATTTCGGATGAGGTCTGATTGCATCATCGATTATCGCACAGAATTGCAATTTTTTCGATTTTACGTTGTTAGACGATGACGATTATGGCTCAAAGGAATTTATTTAAATTGGCACTATAAACAGATGGCATATACAGCCATGCATATAATGTACAAGATAATGCATTAATTGCAAATAGTGAGAATTGGTGCAAGCTTTATCCGAAAATACGGACTCAGAGGGGTCAGTGAAATTTCGGATCTTCCGTTGCTAGACGATGACGAACATGTTACAAACAATTCATTGACACCAGCATCATTAAATAGCCACCATTGGCGCAAACGTGCCTTATCCAAAAATACTATCAATTATAGAATAAAGATCATTTGCGCCATTGTTCACCATTTAACGAACAGAATTACAATTTTTTGAATTTCAGGTTTTTGGAAGATGACGATTATGGCTCAAAGGAATTTATTTAAACTCTCACTATTTATTTAAATGGTAACCATTGGTGGAAGCTTTATAAAAATCGTTTGCGTCGTTGGTCACCATTTAACGAACAGGATTGCAATTTTTTGGATTTTACGTTGTTAGACGATGACGATTATGGCTCGAATTGATTTATTGAAACTGGCACTAGGAACAGATGAAATACACAGCCATGCATGCAATGTACAGGGGTAAGTATTTAAATGGTGACCATTGGTGCAAGCTTTATCCAAAAATCCCAACTCGGAGGGGTGAGTAAAATGTCGGATAAGAATCGTTTGCGCCGGTGTTCATCATTTTACATATTGAACCATAACTGTTAGGATTTTTCGTTGCTAGGCAATGACCAACAGGGTACAAATAATTCAATGACACTATATCACTAAATAGTCACCATTGGCGCAAACGTGCCTTATCCTAAAATACTATCAAGTATCGGATAAAGATCGTTTGCGCCACTGGTCACTATTTAACGAACAGAACTGCCATTTTTTGGATTTTTCGTTGTTAGACGATGACGATTATGGCTCAAAGGAATTTATTTACACTGACACTATGAACAGATGGAATCTGTTCCAGCCATGCATACATGGTACAGGATTTTGCATTTAAATATTGACCATTGGTGCAAGTTTTATCCGAAATTAACAACTCGGAGGGGTCAATGAAATTTCGGATAAGAAACCTTTACGCCGGTGTTCATATTTTACATATAGAACCATAACTGTTCGGATCTTTCGTTGCTAGGCGATGACCAACAGGGTACAAATAATTCAATGACACTATATCACTAAATAGTCACCTTTGGCGCAAACGTGCCCTGTCCTAAAATACTATCAATTATCGGATAAAGATCGTTTGCGCCACTGGTCCCTATTTAACGAATAGAATTGCCATTTTTTGGAGTTGTCGTTGTTAAACGATGACGATTGTGGCTCAAAGGAATTTATTTAAACTGACACTATGAACAGATGGAATCTGTTCCAGCCATGCATACATGGTACAGGATTTTGCATTTAAATATTGACCATTGGTGCAAGGTTTATCCGAAAATACCGACTCGGAGGAGTCAGTGAAATTTAGGATAAGAAAACTATGCGCCGATGTTCATCATTTTACAAATAAAATTCATTGACACTGTCACCATTAAAGTTTACTATTGGCGCAAATGTGCCTTATCTAAAAGTACTATTAATTATTGTACAAAAATCGTTTGCGCCATTGGTCCCCATTTAACGAACAAAATTGAAATAATTTTTTGGCTTTCAGGTTGTTGGACGATGACGATTATGGTTCAAAGGAATTTATTGAAATTGGCACTATGAACAGATGGAATATACAGCCATGCATACAATGTACAGGATTATGCATTTAAATAATGACCATTGGTGCAAGCTTTCTTCGAAATTAATCGGAGGGGTCAATGAAATTTCGGATAAGAAACGTTTGCGCCGACGTTCATCATTTTACATATAGAATCACACTTTTCGGATCTTCCCTCGCTAGGCGATGACGAACAGGGTACAAACAATTCATTGACACTAACACCATTAAATAGTCACCATTGGCGCAAACGTGCCTTATCGAAAAATACTATCCATTTTCGGATAAAGATCGTTTGCGCCATTGGTCAACTATTAAAAAACTTTTTTTTTATTTCACGTTGTTAGACCATTACAATTATGGTTCAAGGGAATTTATTGAAACTGGCAGTGTGAACAGATGGAATATAGAGCCATCCAACAACGTACAGGATTATGCATTTAAATAGTAACCATTGGTGAAGCTTTATCCAAAAATACCGACTCGGAGGAGTCAGTGAAATTTCTGATAAGAAACGTTTACGGCGTTGTTCGTCATTTTACATATAGATTCTTAACTTTTCGGATCTTCCGTTGGCAGGCGGTAACGAATAGGGTGCAAATAATTCATTGGCACCGGCACCATTAAATAGTCACCATTGGCGCAAGCGTGCCGTATCCAAAAATACTGTCAATTATCGGATAAAAATCATTTGCGCCACTGGTCAATATTTAGTGAACAGAATTGCCATTTTTTGGATTACAGGTTGTTGGAAGATGACGATTATGGCTCAAAGGAATTTATTGAAATGCCACCATGAACAGATGGAATATACAGTCATGCATACAATGTACAGGATTTAGTATTTAAATAGTGCCCATTGGTGCAAACTTTAACCGAAAAGCCGACTCGGAGGAGTCAGTGAAATTTCGGATAAGAAACGTTTGCGCCGATGTTCATTATTTTACATATAGAATTTTAACTTTTCGGATCTTCCGTTGCACGATGATGACGAATATAGTCACCATTGGCGCAAACGTGACTTATTTAAAAATACTATCAATTTGAGTTGATCCAAAAATCACTATGAGCAGATAGAATATACAGCTATGCATACAATGTACACGATTATGCATTTAAATAGTGACCGTGGGTGCAAGCTTTATCCGAAAATAATGACTCAGAGGGGTCAGCGAATTTTCGGATAACAAACGTTTGCGCCGTTGCTGATCATTTTACATATAGAGTCTTAACTTTTCGGAGCCTCCGTTGCTAGACAATGATGAACAGGGTTCCAACAATCCGCTGACACTGGCACCATTAAGAGATGAAGTATAAATTCGAGCATACATTATACAAGTTGATGCATCAAAACAGGGACCATTGGCGCAAACGTGCCTTATCCAAAAATTTTTGGTTAAAGATCGTTTGCGCCATTGGTCACCATTTAACGAACAGAATTGCCATTTTTTAGATTTCACGTTGTTAAACGATAACGAATCTGGCTCACACGAATTCATAAAAACTGTAGATATGAATAAATGCAATATATATTCATGCATACAATATACAGGATGATGCAATTAGAAAATGGCCGTTAGTGCAAGCGTGCTTTATTCATACTCAGAGGGGTCACTATCAATTTTGGGATAAGAAACTTATGCGCCTAAAATCATCATTTTAGTGTAAAATCTTAACTTTTTGGATTTTCCGTTGTTGGTTCCAAACTACAGATCTGGAAGGTTCCAGATCTGTAATTAATATGGATAACGCTTTTCAGCACTTCGACCTTGAGAAAATTGCAACCAAATTTTAGCCAAAATAAAAATTAATTCACATAATTCACATTTCCGCAAATGGGTATAATAGATTTATAGTCAACGAATTCGACATTTAAGAAGGGCTGTAGATGAAGTGCTGTCTACATGGAGCAAAATTCTAGAACAGTTTATACGGGACAATTGGAAAAAAAACATATTGAGCACGTGAATAAAGTCATCAGAGAAGGATGGACAGCATAAAAACCCTTGAATGCTGGGATGTTGATCAGCTTATAATTTTGCTAGAAATTCATAAGTCTGATTCCGAGTCTGATACCATGGAATGTTGCTCGGAAGAAAAAGAGATTAGTAGAGAGTAATTTAATTATTAAATCATCTAGAACTTACATAATTTTGTAAGTACTTTGAAAACACAACTTATGTAATGTCTCGAATTTTGTTCTTCATAAATTCGGTTATTATGGTTTTATTTAATTTTTGCTTTAGCTATATATTTACTATTCAAATCGGTAACCTGCCCGTTTCAATATCAGGTTTTTTAATTCGTTTCAATGCAGCTTTTTCCCGTTTTTAAGGCAGTTGAGGCTCTTTGTGTAATTCGTTGATAAGAATCGACTGGAACTCCATTTGTTGCTTGAATCTTCCGCCATCTCTAAGGATGTAATATTCATGTATAAAAGCTTATGGTAAATTAGTTTTTAAAAAAGTCTATACTTATACATTTTAATAAACAAACACACAATCAGGCAAAACACAGAGACACACCACAAAAGGGAAAAACAAACAAAGAAACAGACAGTCACACCCAGACCTAATACGAGTACCTACTACGTATTTGTATAACATTCCTTGCTGACCTTGTTGTCATAAAGTGGAAAAGAACTTGTACTCTCGACTAGCTTGACAAATAGACAGAGCGACCCATACCCAGACTCAGGTCCATACTCAGACCCAGAATTAGACACAGGCAGAAGACAGAAGATAGAAAGAGAGACATAACAGAAGCCCAATGATGAATGCTCTCCTGATTCTAATAATGGTCATTCGAAAGGTAAGAACAATATTGCAAACAAACAAACAAACAGACACACACCCAGGCTCAGACCTAGACCTAATTCGAGTACCTACCACGTACTTCTTTAAGATACTACTCATTCCTTGGTGACCTTGATGTCAAAAAGTGGACAGCTTCTACACTTCAGACAGACAGACAGACCCACACCCAGACACAGATGCATTCAGACGGACAAACAGACAAATAAACACACATAACAGCATACCATTGATGATTGCTTTCCTGGTTTTAACGATGGCCATTAAAAAAGACCGAACAAAATTCAAAGAAACAAACAAACAGACAGGCAGATAACATTAATTATTTTATTTAAATATAAATAATTCAGGTAAGTCATTTGGGCCAATAAATCCATAGGTACGTCCTCGTAGTATGCATTGATAGGTCTCCCTGAGCCGAGTTTATTATAGGGTCAGACATTTGTTCCATTAGTTAAGGCGAACGTATATCCTTACATAGTTAGCTAAGATTATTCTTTGATTGTTCTTCGATTCAAGAGGAAATTGGAAAATTTATGCCTTATCCTCGTGACTGCAAAGATGGCTTTTTAAATTATTATATTATGTAGATAGGCAGTTTTGTTCATTTCCAATTTACTTTCCTACGTGGATAATTATCATATTTAATTCGTATAGAATTTTACTCATCCCAATGCTACGTTTTGTATATCAAAAAGAAGAAAGTTTAAAGTTTTCATTTTAACTTTTAGAATTGACCAAAAAATATGTATTCATAACCAAATGTTAAGATTTAGTTGTTTGCGTTTGCGGCTTTATAATAATTAAAAATACTAGAGCGATGAGGGTTGAGAGTTTTCAAAAAAAGTAACACATACGTAAGAACATGTGGAAAAATTACGTGTTAAGAGTTGATATTTTTGGTTTACTGACAGTTTCTACATTATTTATTGTATAAAAATGTTACAAAATGTTTTTAATAAAGAAATAGTTATTTTCCTAACTAGTGCGGAAAGTTATACTTTCCCGCACGCTGTCTGCCGATTCCCGAACGACGCGAAGCAGAGTTCGGGCAGCAGACGAGTGCGGGAAAGACACTTTCCGCACGAGTCATGAACAATAAAGACAAGGATTAAACATACAATACATAAACAACTTTATCTTTGTCAACAGTATGACAGCTGAATTAATCAACAATCAATTGGTTGTTATGACAAAAACTTGGTGTGATTGTTGGTGTGACGTAATGTTTCAGGCCTGAACTGGTGACATTGGAATAAAAAGTACGTATATTATGGGTATATTTTGTAACAAAAATTAATAAAGGCAAGCATAATAGTTCCTTAAAACAGATAAAAATGTTTGGCACGGCTGTAAGGCAGGTGCACCTATCTAGATAGACAGACTATAAAGTCTAAATTATATTATAAATCAGTCATTCTTTAATTATTTACTTTTCCGCACGCCAAGTTTATTTTCACTCACGCCGTGCGGGAAAGTGAGTCTTTCAAAGACAAAATACGTGCGGGAAAGTGATATATGAAGAACGCTCGTAGAAAAATAATAATAAAGATATCAGACTAATCAGGGTCAAGAGTTTTCTAAAAAGCGATGTACGTATACTATGACATAGTAGAACACAATGACACGTGGAATGATGATGATGAGTCATGATTATTGAATATAAAACGTTACAAAACTTATTTAAAAAAAATATTAATAATAATAATAATAATATAAAAGCGATAAGGGTTGAGAGTTTTCCAATAAGCCATATACATCTGCAATAACGAGAAAATTAAGTATTATTGTGTTCTTTGTCGTCATTTTTTTTCAGGTAAATCCTAATTTGAAAAAACTAGTTCTTTTGCCTGTGCGCTGCTCAACGCTTCGGGCTTAAAGAAGAAGTAAATAGAAATATTTGTGAGTCAGCATTCGATTTAGGCCACTCCGCCTAAATACACAAATCCTTGGAGAGAATTTCGGGCTCTATACTGTTTAACATCAAACAGCTCAAACGCAAGCAAATCGCGAATAAATATTCCTTTTCTATTTTCTAGTCGATAAAGTTTCTCCGATTTTCCAATTTGATTTAAATAAAAATGTCTTTCCTCTCTATTCCCTGCTCCCGGTGCATTCGGCTTTAGTCATGCTTCTATTTTAAAAACCCGTAGGTACCCAGTTTGTGAACAATATCCAGTCGGCGACATTTATGTCTGGCCTTTAAAACAGTGAACAGGAGCAAACAGGAAATAGATTTTCGCCGGTGAAAGGTGGAAATAAAGTGGAAATGGCGCTATAATTTTTTGCCTAAAATGTCTTGTGTCGAGTTTGTTATTAAGCTCCACACCCAAAACCGAGTGGTATACCGCATGGGAGCGTAGTAAAGTAATAATTGAAAAACTTGTTAGAAGTTCCCCGAGGTGTCTTTGCGGTGTAAAAGGTCAAAATTGGCTTCGTTATCTCGAATTACGTGAGATGAAAGAGACTGAAAGGAGGGCAGGAAATGTTTTTGTAATTTCGACAAAGTAATGCTGCAATTTGTGTTCTAGAGTGCAAAGAGGACTGGGGGAAATTCTTTAAGGTTTAGGAAAATATCACATCATTATTTGATGCGGCAAGGGGTGGAATATCTCTAATTTGAATATTTCGTTTCGAAATGTTGGAAGCTCGATTTGTGTAAGGTAAATTGTAACGGCTATTATAAAAATTATAACTCTCCGATCGAAGGCAAATTTTTCAGTCGTCTAGAATTTTTTTTGAACTGATATTTTGATTGTTTCGATTCTATTTTGATAAGATTTAATAAAAAACTAGAACAAGCTTTATAAGTAAGGTCTACAGTAAAATACTAATACATATAAAGATGCTATGAGAACTAGAGCTGGGGCTATAGCTGTGTCACAAAACGCTAATGTCTTAGGTTATGTGAAAACATCGAAATAATAATTGACCAAACGCTTGACAGTGACATAAATTCTCTACAGTCCTCAAATGTAGAATCATTTCGGAGCTTTTTATTAAGTAGTGTCTCATTGGCAACTACGTTAAACCATCTATAGAGCTACTCTTATTCTACAGTGTCCTCTCTGTGAGCGAAGTGACTCTTTCAAAGGAAAACTGCCAAATTCAAAATTTTGTTTTGTGATGTTTAACCCTGGTCGATTAAAAACCAATTTCTCTCATATTTAACCTTTTGGTACGGTTGAAACGACTTTTTATCTTACTAATACGGGCTGTTGGGGAAACCCAACATAATAAAGAATAATAAGCGCATTTTTAAACGATTTCAAATAGTAAACATCCAAATAAATCTTCAGTTTCTATGCAGATCAAAAAAAATAAATTGTGCTAAATGTCTACATACTCAAAGAGAGCCATCGTAATAAATTCTAAAAATTGCCCAGACCATAGTTTTATTACCTCAGATGTAAGGTCTCTCTGTAGGGTCGCGGCTAGAGGACAGAAATGCAAAAATGCATTCGTTCACCGGAGTGAATGGCAGTTTAAATTTAGATTTCGTAGGTGAAACATCGCCGTCTCATGTGTGAAAAATATCGATCGACTCATATCGGTGTCATTAGGTCAGCGTAATATGCGTTTGGTGTTCGTTCGGCTTTAATCGCAGTCTCGTTACTCGGTTAAGTGTCTCTCTGATATTTGTGCATTATCGAGAGTTTGCAGATTAATTTCTCGCGGCATGCACAGAAAAGAGAGATATCTCTATTATCTGTGTATTATAGAAGGTGTGCAGATTAGTTTCTCGTAGTTTGCAATATATAAGTGTGATTTTATTGCATAATATATGGCTGAAATTTATTCTCTTGGATATTAAAAAGACATTGATCATAATCCTTTACTCTACCCCTCTGCGGTGTACTTTTAATTTAATCATAGCATACAACTGCTTATGTTTAAGCAATTGTGCTGTAAATCCTTAAATATGATGTTGAGTTGTAGAGAATTTACAAGAGCCACCACATTTAACCTTTTAGTACTGCTGAAACGTCTGCATTCATCTTACTAACGGTGCCCGCTGGAGAAACCGTACAATAGAAAGACTAATAAACGAATTGAAGAAAGGCAAGAAATTGTGCTAAATGCTTCCACATTCAAAGAAAGCCGTCGTACTGAAATCTAACATCAGCCCCGACCACAGTTTTATTACCTTAGATAAAGAGCACGTCGGAATGCGTTTGCTCATTTTCCCACTGGCTGCGTAGCGGCGAGGCTAGAGGAAGAAAATGCATAAATGCATTCGTTCACCGGAGTGAATGAGAGTTTAAATTCAGACTTCGTAGGTGAAACATCGCCGTCTCATGGGCGAAAAATATCGATCGACACGTGTCGGTGTCAGCAGGTTGGCTGACAGTTTGATGAAGTAATCGTTTGGTGTCCGTTCGGGTTTAATCGCATCCTCGTGTACTGGATTAAGTGTGTCTCTGTTATCGAGGATGTGTAGATTAGTTTCTCGTAGTTTGCGATAAATGAACATAATTTTGTTGCATAAGTAGTGTTTCTCCCTCTGTATATCCAAGTAAATTGTAGTTATTTTCAAATAACTACCTTTTTGTTAACTCACTAAACCTAACTCACTTCTTGTTTCGAACCAATCATTATTCAGTATAAGTAACCCAAGAAGACTTTCTCAGGCAAGTTGTGCGTTTAAAGGGACTTCACGTGTTTTAGTAAGACATTTAATTAATAAAAGTCGATAAATTCTTTATAGTTCATACGTTCAAGTTCATATTTGCACATGTTTCATTGGTCACCTTCAATCAAATGGGACCTGAACCCGCTTGAATCACTGAATTCAAAGAAAGAGAAACTAAACTACAAGAAAGTTCACATTTCTGCTGTTCTAAGAAATTTTTATTTTTTTTTTAAATATCTTGACTAAATATTACATGTTGTCGTTTTCGTGTTGCCCATTTATTGTGTTTTTATCTTCTGTTTCTGTCTGAACCTGAAAATTTTTTGTTACTCCTCTTTTGACGAATAAGTTTTGCACCTTAATTTTAATCTAAAACATCACTTATTTCCTCTCTTGACTCAAAGTTGGCGCTGATGAAAACTTTTAGCCGAAACCAGAATATGTAAAGAATATTAAATTTACGTACGAAGTATATGTGCATGAAGACTGTGGAACTCCACCTCATATTGCTTTGAATATTTTTTTTATTATTGTCATATCTCTCGACAACTGCAGGAAGACAAAATTCTTGCAGCGGTTCAAAACTTGCTTGACGAAAATGATACTAATGGGTTCAGCACGATGGGGCTCCACCTCATTTTTTATTATGATCAGAAGCAAATTTGACTCTTTTCCTGGCCGATGATAAGTAAAAGAAGTTGCCTTCTGGATTCCCGGACATAACCCCTTGTATGAATATTAACTTGCTTTGCATTGCTTGCCTAAAACCAACTTTCAGAAAAGGTCAATTAATTCTTACCTTTTCTGTAGCACACAACCTCTTGAGTAATCGTCTCAAAAATGAACCGCGACATTAAAATGTCTTAAACAATTCAAGAATGTTCAAGAACACATAGGCCCTTATCTAAGCAATTTCATTAGGGCAAATAGAATTCGAGCACAAAACAGCGACCGATAGCGATTTTCGAGCCGCGTACGCCCTCTGCTTGCAGCTTTTTAAGTGGTTGCGGATATTCCGGCCATAAATCAAACGGAATGTGGCTACATCGAATTTGTCCGGGGGTCGAAAATTTACCATCTCGAGACTCTGGAATAATTATCGCATCAATTCCGGGAGTCCTCAGTCGAGCAAATTTGCCTAATGCCGTCGTCTAACCGTCAAATTTACGTTTGTTAATCAAATTTGGTTTAATTGTACGCGGTAAAAGTTTACCGGGTCTTAGACAGTTCAATTTTATTATTCTTAGTCCCCTTTTCACTAGTTCCGTCGTTACAGTTGTTAATTCGAAGGCGGTATGAGGCTGAGGATTGTCGGGTCTTGGAATCTTGTTAGTGGAGATGAAGCTGAAGATATGTTAAAGAGAGACAGATTTCAGAGCCTCGTTTAAAGCTATAACTCACCCTGATGTCTGCATGTATCGATCCAGAGTGATCGATAAGCAAAAGGTAAAAGCTTTTTGTAGTACTCGAAACTTTCAAAGAGTTTTTAGTAAGCCAAACAGAGGATCAATTGAAATAAAAATAATACAAATACTCACACATCTCTAGGGATGCTCATAATTGAAAGAGACACGATACGCATTTTATTTCTTAAAAAGCCTAGTCAGCTACAAATAAAAAAACAAGCACAGCATAAATCTACTTAACAACCCCATAAACAGTCTCATTTAAAAAACATATACCATTACTTTATTTTTTATTGTGGTTTCACCAAACATCTCCAGGGATACCCATAATTGAAAGGGACACGATACGCATTTTATTTTCTAAAAAGTTCAGTGACCTAGAAATGGAAAATCCGGCACAGCAGCCCATAAATCTACTTAACAAGGCCCATAAAGAATCCCCGTCGGTTCCAAATAACAAAAATGAATGTAGTGAGGTGACAAATAGAGAAGGGGCTGTTTGAAGTAAAATTCATGACCGGTAAATCACCCCTCATTCCATCGACAACTAAACAGTAGCGAAAGGGAAGCAGAGCATTCGAGTCGCAAGAAACGTTTTTAAAATTAACTGTCACCTTGGTTATGGTCTTCATTTTGTGTTAATATGGAGGGGAGACTTATCAGTAACAAATTTAAGTTCAGGCAACCCCTCGGTATTTTATCACTTTACTATCTTCATTTTAAGTCACATTTCACCCAGATTTATGAGTTTGTGAACGACTTAAGTTTGGCTATAAATAAACCTCTGCTTCGTACAGTAGTTTGCACACACATGTTCTAATACATCCGTCTTTGCAGGTAGTTAGTTTCTTGGGAATAGGGTTTTACAAAGTAATATTGAAAGGTGCGGGAAAAATTTCTGTAGACTGTTCATTTTGAGAAGTTTCCTGAACGGTCAAACAAAAATATTATTAAGTTCGATGGGTACTCGAATGGTCCTTCTCGACGAACGAACATAAACCAATCAGCCAAGATAAACACAATCCCCAAAGGCAAACAAATCGCCCCGGTATATTTGCCCGACCAATTTGCGGACGTTTCTCTCAGCTGTCTTTCTCTACTCCATTATTTTAGTAATCTGGCCCCCTTATTCAAATGAAAAACCTTTGGGACCTCGCCATGTGGAACAAATAAAAAACACATAAATTCCTCTCTAACTGCCTTTAAACCCTAAGATCACGATTCGTTTTATTAGCTTATTTTTGTTTCGTTGTTTTGATAAACTCTGCTAAGGAGATGGCTTTGTTCTCTTTTTTTTGCGAGAGCGTCTTCTTATCGATCTAAGTTGGCTCGACGAACGTGAACTGCTTACGCTACTAGCTGCAGAGCGATGAAGGATACGAGGTCTCTTAATTCCAAACTTACGACTTAGCGTGGTTTTTCAATATGATAATAAAGTTGTCGCTAAAGTAACTTACAAAAATCGGTGGCTAACACTTAAATTCTATTACTGCTGTTATTTTTGTAAATTTTGAAAATGTTTGATGAGTCCCCAATGTCGCGTTTTCACTCTTATTTTACGTCATCTATTATGCGTTCTCTAACGGTATTTGTACCTTAGTCTTTCTTTTTCCCCCTGTGGGGTTCTTTTGATTTAACCTTGAAAAATTTTTGTCGAATTGTAGAGAAGTTTGATGAGCCTCCACATTAAACCTTTTGGTATTTCAGCAAATGACCATGTTGGTTACATCTGACTTCAACGTTTCAACTTTTTGGAACTCCCAACTATGAGCCTAAATTTTTGAGTCAAATGAAAGGAAAAACGTAACAACGAGCACAAATTTGGGCTGTTTTATTAAATTTTTATTTTTTTTAATTATCTATATAATAAATAAGCGTCTCTAACCCTCTTTTTTGTTAGTTCCCTTTTGACAAGTAAATTTTATGGTTCTGTTTTAGGTTAAACATCATTTACTTAATTGCTCAATTAAGATTTGGCGCTGACGATGGCTGTGGGGAGAAACCGGTCCGCCTCATATATATTGAAATTATGCACGAAGCATACCTCTTTTTTTCTTGTACACCTGTTGAATACTGGCAACAAACCTCTTGCTCGAGCAACTTTATGTTCTTTTCTTCACTACGATTCATGATCCATGACATTCAATCGATCAATCATTTGCTCATGACCCATGACATTTAATCAAAATGGTATGTAGGTACTTTTTCCAGGTTATCAAGTGTCTCCTTTTTCCAACTTAATCCTTTTTTATAACAGTTTATAATTTTAGGCACCCTAAATGTCACAACTAGTCATATTTGCTTGGAAACCTCGAATAAATCCAAGAAAATAATTAATGACCACTGCCACTGCACAGGTTATTTAGGATACTTGCTCATGATATTCGTAACTTGAATCATGAAGCAAAATGTCTGTTGCGTATTTTTGTTTTTTTTTTCTTGGGCCTAACTTTGTTTCGGTTTGCCTTATGACCCGTGATTATTTTGATAATTAACCTGAAGCATATCTTTGAGCATGTTGATGCTGATTATCATTTAACTGACATACAATAAATTGAGCTTATCTGCAACTGATCAACGGTTTCAACTTTTTGGAACGCCCAACTACATTCTAAATCGTTGAGTTAGATAAAGAAAAACTTAACAACAAGAAAGCACAAATTTTTGCTGTTTCATTAAATTTTTATTTTTTTTTTAGTTGTCTTGACCTCTTGCTTTTTGATCTCCTGCGTGTCCAACCCTCTTTTTTGTTAGCTCCTTCTTGACAATCAAATTTTACGCCTCAGTTTTAAGTTAAACATAATTTATCTAATTTCTCAGTTAAGATTTGGCGATGACGATGGTTTTAAACCGAAACCGGTCCACCTCAAAGATATTGAATTTATGAGCAAAGTCTACCTCTTTTTTTTCTTGCATACATTCAGGTTAGTTCAGGTCAGTTCCGGTTAGTTCAGGTTAGTTCAGCTTAGTTCAGGTTAGTTTAGGTTAGTTCAGGTTAGTCCAGGTTAGTTCATGTTAGTTCAGGTTAGTTCAGGTTAGTTCAGGTGAGTTCAGATTAGTTCAGGTTAGTCCAGGTTAGTTCAGGTTAATTAGATTAGTTACAAAAAAACGCAAATGATATTTTAATATGTCGATTACAGGCAACAGACCTCTTGTAGATGTGTCCAACTTTATACCCATTACGCCTGTCTGTCTAGCTTGCCCTATGCATAGTCTTTATATTCCATATAAAGTGTTTATCAATATTTGTATTATGGGGCAAATTGGAGCCCCAGTGTGAAAAGATACTTCTTTTATAGAAAAACTAAATATCTACGGAACCACGCAAAATATCCAAAAAAACTCCAAACCTGTCCCGATTGAGAAATTTTATGTTTTTTTCCTTTACCACAATTCATTTTGTTTATTACTCATGATATTCAATCAAAATAGTATGTAGGTACTTTTTTTAGGTTAACAAACATCTCGCTTTTCCAACTAAACATTTTTTTGTATAACAGTAATTTTAGGCACTCTAAATACCACAATTCGTCATATTTGCTTGAAAACCTCGGCTAAACCTAAAAAATAATTAATAACAATTGCCACTGCACAGGTTATTTGGAATACCTGCGCATAATATTTGTAACTTGAATCATAAAACAAAATATCTTTTGAGTTCTCTTGTTATATTTTCATGGGCCTAACTTTGTTTTGGTTTGTCTGATGACCCGGGATTATTTTGATAATGGACCTAAATCATATCTATGAGGTTGATTACCTTCGACATGACTATCACTTTGACGCTGATTATCATTTAATTGACATACCATTACTTGAGCTTTTCTGCAACTGGTGGGATTATACTTATTTGCTTCCTATCTATTGGAATTTTATTGTCTGTATAAGCGGACAATAAACATATTTCATACCAAACTTTCTTTCCCAAACTTCTCAATTAGCGCCTAGAATTAAAATTTTTAATGTCGTAGCAAAGTCATTATAAATTTCACAGATCGTCACATAATTGTGGCTTTGCATTGTTGCATGTCCTACTGTCATTTTCATATTCTAAACCTTTAGCAGGGGATATAAACTTTAAAGTTCTGAATCCAGTTTTTCAGATTCATTGACAAAATTTCATCCGTGGCAAGGTGTGCATAACATTGCCCGTATATCTGATATGATATGGTTTATAGGTAGCTGTGTCTTCACCATTACACGTATTATAATATAAGTATAAAACAGTCATATATACATTTGTAATGCTCATCAAAAACCATCGGTTTGCGTTCCGCCCTTTCTGATTTTCCACGTCGGAAACGGACTGGACTTGGTAACTTAAGTTTTTAGTGAAACTTCATGCCAATAAAAAGTTGTCTTTCAACCTGAGACTATGTTATATTAATAGCTTTTACAAAATATCTAATAACTGTTTAACAAAAAATTAATGCCTTGATTAATGTGACAATCATCTTCTACAACTGCAGTTTCTAACCACCAGCAAAGTTAATTGTGAGTTTTCAACCCTTTCAACGACTACTGAATTATAACGAGCACTCACTTGCTATAGCAGATGTCTTTGGTTACACATTCATATTAGTTTTCCACACTTTATTATTCAAATTGAGCTAATTTTGGGTCGGTGAAGGTCTTAGCTCTCTTTCTCTAACGCTGGAAACTGTATATAATTATCATATGATTTAAATCGATTACCTTTTGTTGTGAAGTTGAACTATAGGTTACTTTATATAACTTTAACTTTTTTTTCTTGCTAGCTTAGTTTAGAAAAAATTCGACAGTATCCTATATGTAAAAATTACCCTGTGTAGTAGAAAACTCTTTAGCTTTTGGCACATAAAGAACACCGAAATATTTTGAAAAATGAAGGTCTGTGAATTAGTTTTACTAATAAACAGTCTTTGCATCTTGGTACTCCGGGTCATCATCAGGAAACACATATAATGCATCAATTTGCAGTCTCTTATTTCACAATATATTTTATCCCACTCTTGACCATTAAGATTCCTGTAAAGAAATTGTATGGCATAACATTCAAATTTGTCCTATCTTTTCCCATCTCCTGAAAAATGCTATACGTATATCTACTATTATTCCTATCCTCCAACTGTCTTTGCCATTCCACCATCATAATCCTGGGCCTCTCTCTTTTAAAGATCACTTCTTATTTTTTTTATCTCCCCTTTAAGTACAGTCACTATCGCAATTCGTTTGCTTTAACCAACTCATCCGATGTGACTGAGCTTTAACTGAGATTTCTTTATCTACTACTCCTTCTCCATCTATAAATCGTTATATTATCATTAACCACCCTGAAAATCCCAATATTTCCTATTCTGTCTTCTTTATCCCATCTCTTAACCAAAACCAAATCTTGTGTTTGCCCATTTCCATAGTATAGTGGAATGACATTATTAAGTCACACACCATCATGAAGCTGCATTAGAATGTATGTATCGCGCTTAGATGTAAATATATTCCTCTCGGCATAAATTAGGTGAATCTTCTCAGGCTATTTTAGAAAGCAGCACGAGATAATATGTTCTAAAAGCCGAAATAACAAATCGTAGAATAGTCGTTTATAATCAACTTACTTATGCAAATATTACCTCAGGATTACAATAGTTCAGAGAGCGAACCAGTCATTGAAAGTTGCAACTCTGCTTGTCCTACTGTTACCCGAAGGGACTAAATTTTTAATCCATTCATTATTAACGTTATCGGGGATTTGAATAATGTATCTCATACCAAAGCATAACCCAGTAGAGTATAACTCTTATTTTATTAAAATTGTTGTTAAACATGTTAAAAACATACCACCACCGACCATACGTATTTTTGTTAAATCGGTTTAATTCTCTTATTATTATCGTTTTAAATAAACTACTTGAATACGGAAGCATAACCCAACAGAGTATGACTCGCATTTTATTATATTTTTCAAAGCTGTTAACTGCCCTGTCGCCGATTTGTTATGTATACCACCATATATCAGCATACATAGGTATTGTGCTAGTATAGAAAAATTTTATGTCGCAAATATTTATTTTTTAAAACTAGTTAGATTACAAAGCTTATGTGAAACAACCCGAAATTTCCCTGTGTAGTGACAATGGTCTCAGAAGTAGCTGCCAAGTTTCACTATTGCAATAATTTTATTATTCAGGGTAACAAATTGCTTTCGAAGTAATCTATGTCAATGATCTACATAATTGCAAGATACAAAAAAAATGCAGCTCTGGAAATACCCATTATCAGTCTTTGATAGCCTCCGTTCCACCTTCAGTGCAACCCAATTCCAAATAATTGTAATCTGAAGAGTGGACCTGACTAACCATGGGGTTGAACAAGCAAACGGTGCCATATTATCAACTGCTTGAGTAGGAGTCTTTAAACCCTTATATACCGACTAGGCAGAATTAGACTAGGCTGAAGACAATTTTTGTTCAAAGAGTTTTGTAGTCTGATCACAGATAATTAGTTGATTGCACTGTGTATTAGACCCAACCCTAAACAATATTTAATTTTGTGTCTTGCTGACTTCTTTCGTCTAATTTGGATACAATTGTTGTGTTATGTTTCATCTGTTAACAAATATATTCAGGAGCAGATAACAAATATATCTAAAGCGAAGGATTTTCGGTAGTCGTTCTCTTTATCTGCAGCCCTAATTACCTAGACAAATCTTGTTATTACTTTGTATTATATACTACCAACTACCATCAAGAGTGTAAACATACACTCAGTGATGTTCGTCAAGTAAGGTGTCATGTAACTTTTTGAGCGAGTTGAGTGAATTGAGTATATGTGTGCTAAAGAATTATGGTAAGCAGGTATTTGGAGTTCAATTGTAAAGAGTAAGGTGTAGCTGGTACTGATCCCAAGAAAACACTCTCCGCACCTGTCGGGATTAAAATATAAAATTGACATTTTATAATTTTAGCAACGACTTCAACTGCACCCTCACTTGTAAAACAAACTTTCGTACATCCCTATTTTGCCCTTAAAGCATGAGTCGATTATCATCTGTTGCAGGGCCTTTTTCTGTATATAAGTTAGCGAATTCTTTCATCAACAACATGAATGAGAATTTTTGATATTATAGTTTATCATTGAAGTTTATCATAGAGTTATCATTGAAGATATGCCCATAGACACATGACTTGAAGAAGGTGAATTACTTTAATATATCTCACAATAATGCTCATTGGCTGAGTGTACATTTAATTATTTTTTAATTAAAAATGTGTTTTTGCCTTTTTGTTAAAGCAGCCCTTTGGAGAGGAACAAACTTTTTTTTAATGAGTCTAGGCACCTAAAGAATAGCTAAACATTAACCACACTTACCAGAACCAAAAACAAAATCATCAGTTATTGATTTTTAATGAAATGGACGTTAATTGAAGTTTTTGATGTTTCTTTTTGGCTAAAGTATTAAGTTTTTTTATTGCATGTATGCTTGGTTTGTAGGTATTGAGTAGTGTGGTAGTTATGAAAACATCGTTACATCGAATTTTGTTCTTAATTGCAGATATGAACTGTGTGCTTAAGTATTGTAATTAAAATTTAGTGCTAGGACGCCACTCAATAAATTAAAAATAAAAGATATTTTTGTGACCAAGAGTGAAAGACCTCATCCGCTCATCTGCCAAAAAGTAGATGAGTACGAAGAATTCATACGTAACTGGCCATCATATCTCAAGATGTGGTCAGTATCAGTCAATGGCGCCCTTTTTGATAAAACCACTAACCCTTGAAGGTTTTTTGTAAACTTTAAGAGGCTTCAACACATGTCCATCAGGAGACCCATCAATAGCCACTGTAACAACTAGAACCCCAACTGGTGAAAGAAGTATGTTTTGCTATAAGATCATCCTGGTGAAAATATCTTAGAATAATTCCGTGTAATTTAAAAGTGATCTTCCATATCTTATTCCACGTTCTCCTCAAGTTAAGATGATGCCTTCCATTCACTACCATTTGAAGGATAATGAAATTAAAAAATGTGAGAAACAATCAGTTATGTTAATTACGACTTAGAGGCCAGAGGTTTGATAGCAAATGCAACGTTTGGAAGATTGTGAGGGTGCACCCCTGTGTTTTGTCGAAGGTCTCTGTCACGTATAAGAAGTGGCCTGTTACAAAAAGCACAACATGCTAATAGGTAGTATTCAGGTGCTTTCCCCAGAGGTCCTTCCTAGAGAATCCCCATGTTTTAGTTTCTCAGAGAGCAAAACACTCCTACCTTGACACTAAAATCTTAAGCAAAACTAGCAATGTTTCAACAGGCGTTATATGCTTCATGTCAAACTTGCTTTCCTTTTATTTGATTTATTTCCTTAGACCCAACAAATCCAGCAAATTCTTGCGGGATATAAGTTATTTTCGTTTCACACCGGTTCTGGTTATGGTTGACACAAAAATTACAGATCATCTGATTTTCAACAATTCTGATTCGCTGCAAATCAGCTGGGCTGGCATTTTTATGTCAACAAGAACCAGAACTGATTTGTCAATAATGACTATGACAAACAACAAGAATGAGGCCAAAAACCACCACAACAGTGTCCACACTCCACATTCTAAATATATCCACTTAACGTCTTAAACCTTTTTTAACTACCAATCGAAAAAATCTCTTCCCAAATTACTTCCCATCTTCCTTTCCGGCTTTACCAAAGAAATCTAAATTAGCTGCAAACGTGTGCGCTTTTAACTTTGCCGTGACGTGGTACGAAATGGGCCAAAGAAAAAGCGGCAGTAAAACGCAGCTACGAACCCATTTATCACCCTCCTAATCACCCCCTTTCTCAATATTTTATTAATTCACGACAACGCCCTGTTAATTTATTCCTAATTGCTTTTCAGCTTTTATAACTTGTCACGTCACATATTACGGTACCCCGCGAATCGCTGCTGAAAGGGCGGGGAAAGGGGAGAAACGGATAATAACAATAATTATTAGACTTCATTAAGTGAGGGGGGTCGGTTTAATTGGCTAACGAGGATAATCGGTATTTATCTGCAGAGGGTGGAATTTTCTAATCAACCAACCTTGTGCCGGTGCGTAGATGTTCAAATACAAGCAATCCTCGCTTTGGTTCTTCAAGTAAGGGAGCAGTCTTTTGAGGTATTCCAAACGGCCCTTGGGCATTCGCCGAAGGGCTGCCGTTTCATTGGAAATATCCGGCAGTCTTTGCGGGCACACTGGACTGAAACTATCCGCGATTTTAACCCCCTGCCAAAGGGCGCCCGTTACGGGGGGCATGAATCTTAATGATCCTAAGGGCGGACTAGCGTAAGGAATCCCCCTAAATACCTCGACCGGCTCTAAGTGTTTCGACTCCGGGGCGATTATAACCCCACTTACGTCCCCGTACTTCGTTCGAACCGTACGAGATGTCAAGGGCGACCTAGGGATTTCCGGCTCGCACACTAAGTAATCCAGAACTAAAAACAGATACACCAAGCACAACAAATAGCCACCCATAGCAGCTCGGGTTAGGTTTAAGGCGGCATCTTCACACACGCACCTATTGGGTCCTCGAGTAAAAGGGATGAAGGTGCGTACGACACATCTTTCGCGAAAACCGCGCTAGTTTCGCATAAGGAACGCGAGGATCTGCTCCATCAGGATCCTGCAAAGAGACTGGATTGTGGGCTATCCTGGCTGCGCAGGCGGCGCCATCTCTGTGCGCGCCTGTGCCCTGCCACCCACTTCGATTCGTTAATGTGCCAAGAAATTGCCAACTATTTTATTCTATCATGTATTTTAATTTATGCCATTTTCGGCCGAGCATTCACTCAGAAAGTTTTCACTCAGATATTTCGGCTTTTAGCCTCCATAATCTCTTTCTGATGCCCGCTCTCCATCATGCGAACTCAACGTCGCCGAAGGCAAATAAAAGATGTGTGGCTAAAAGTTCGGAAGTGTGCACAAACACAATATATAATCGGGACGAACACGGCTGTAAAACCTAATTTAAGTTGGAGAAGAACGAAAATTCCGCTTTTGGAAGTTTCTGGCTTTGCATAATATGGCTGGAAACGTGGGGAAAAGTTGGGGGTGTCGCAAGGATTAGGGTACATGTGTATGTATTATTGTGGAAGTTCCTTGGCCATAAATTTGTTGCCAGTGTTAGGAAGAATTAGGGAGTTAATGGCGAAAAGGGCCGATTTTGTATTCTCAAATTTGCCGTCAGGTGAAGTTATAGAGTAAAACAATGGTAAATGAACTTTATCAAAAATTAAGAGCTACACATCCATCCACCTCTTGTTTGATCGCGTGAACGTTAAAGCTCCTCAAACCTATTCGACATCACGAATTTCATCCATTATAACTCAGTAAACTCTCATCGATGGCATAGGTTATTCGAGTTAAAGAACATTGACTTCTTTAGTGGTTTAACTTCCAAAAATATTTTTTTTAGGCGTTTTTCCTCCTGAGTTCCTCAACCAGCTCTAAGAGTTTCAACTCCGTAGCAATTTTAGCGATAATTCAACGTTTAGTTGAACATTGGACGAGCGATGCGAAACCTCGTTGTTAAAACCTTTGCTTAAAGGTGATAGACAATGATGTACTATTAAGCAAAACATCTTGAATTTCCTTGTCTTTATTGAGTTTTTACACGACGTTTCGATCAGTGGGATCTCTGCTTGTTTTCAAGTGAAACTGAGCATTAAGCTCGAGGCTACTTGCTTATGTACTAATACAGCTAACCACGCCCACAATTCCTATTGGACGGATCGTCGCCACCGTCGCGCGTCAAGCGACTAGCCCTTGTCCGCCGTATTAACGGATGCCACCACAAGAGACGAAGTACTGTTTGGTAAGAAGATGAGGTTGGTCTTCGCTATTTTGCCGAGGCTTTTGCTTTTCACACTCCGTAAAAGCCCTCAAGATAGTCTTTCCCGTATAACCATTTTGCATCAAATCCTGTTTAATATTCTCAAGTTCCAAAATTATGGATTCTTTGTCGCTGCATCTTGTTATGGCGCGCCTATCTAAAGTTTTAATTATACCCATTTTAGATGATGCATGATGGTTTGAAAGGAAGTTCAAGAACTGTCCCGTGTGTGTGGGCGTACGGTAAACACAAGTTCTTTTATGACCTTCCGATTTACTCACCAATACATCCAGAAATGGCAGGCAGTATTTTCAGTTTCCATTGTGAATTTTATAGTTGGTCTTAGACCATTTAAATGATTCAGGAACTATTGCAACTGCCTGTCATTTCCGTCCCACACAATAAAGGTGTCATCGACATACCGGAGCCAGATTTTGGGTTTGTGCGTAGCTTTTTCAATGGCGTATGTTTCAAACCACTCCTTGTAAATATCTGCCATAACTGGCGTTAGTAATGAACCCATCGGAAGCCCATCCTCCTCCTCAAAAAACGGATCTTTAATCTGAAACTATGAGCCTTTGAGGGAGTAGCGCAATAGGTCCATCACCCCCTCCACAGGCAGCGATGTTCTTTCCTTCAAAGATTCATCCGCCTTCAGCCTGACGATATCCAACGACTCCTCCAACAGCACGTTTGTGTAAAGGCTTTCTACTTCGAAACCCACAAATGTGTCCCAATCACTCAATTCTGAGTCCTTAAGAATAGTAACAAAATGTTCAGAATTTTGTACAAAGGAGGTTGATTTTCCAACCAAATGTTGGATGATTTGCAGGAGAAATCTGCTTGGAGAACTTGTTGATGAGTCTCTAGAACTTGTGATTGGCCTTAGGGGCATAGCTGTTTTGTGAATTTTAGGTAACCCATAGAGATGTGGTGGTGTACTGTGATGTGGGGTGAGAGACCTCCTAGTACCTTCAGGAATATGACGTTCATATTTTTTGAGGGATCTGTAGATTTGTCCTTCAACTGTTTTAATCGGGTCACTAGGTATTATTTTATATTTACCTTTCGTCAGAATCTCCTGTATCTTCTCGTCATATTGTGTGGCATCCATGACGACAGTCGCATTTGCTTTGTCAGCTGGAAGGACCTTGATTGATTTGTCCGTCTGCAGTTTCCTCATGACTACCTCCTCTTCTTTTATGATATTTATTTACATATTGACTGTGGGTGTTGTGGTTTGTCCAATAGTGTTCTGACTTTCCACTTGAGTTCCTCTCTCTCTCTCTGGTCTCTGGAGTGTCTTTGATTCTACAGCACTTATTATGTCAAGCACTAGAGTTGACTTTGGAGCAATTGCAAAGTTTAATCCTTTGCTCAGCAGTTTTTCTTCAGTGAAACTCAAAATAGTCGAAGGTATGTTAACTATTGTCCTCTGGCCTTGCTGGTGGTGGTCGATTGTTGTCTCCTTTCTTTGAAGCTTATGAAGCTTTTCATTGTGCTTTTTGGCCAGCTTCTAATTCCCTGTCCAGAATGCGGCGAGCTCGATCACCAGGGATTGGTGATTTTAAACGAAATTTTAATGTGTAGTCCCGTAATATGCGTAAATTTTAAAGAACATTGTATCATTGAGAGCCTAATGTAATAATGTCCTAATATGGACCGAAACTAAAGGGCCCCCTCCTGATAAAGCAGAGCTGTGACTTTCATGAGAAACAGTCTAGCAGTAAGTCATAAATACAGTTGTTATCTAGAAATGTAGTTGCTCCCCATTTCCTTTTCTATTGTAGCCCTGAAGAAGGCAATAATCAATTGCCGTAAGCTAGGTTAGCTGAAAAGTGTTTTTTCTCATCGCCCTGACCGATCACCTGAGAAAATCCACATGACGAATATCCTTCGACCCTACGTACCGGAATACAAAAGATTGGTCGCCAGTGATGATGGCGAATGCGAAAACATCCAACTGCAGAATCTTCTGAGGGACTTTATGTCCCCGTGCGTAACGGACGTATTTGGAAGAGGAGCTTGTCAAAGCTAAGGAGAAACCTATGCTAAGAAAAGACATGTACGGAAAGATGTGCCAGACGAAGAGCACAGACCGAAAGGGGTCACCAAGCCCATGTATATGGTTTGAAGAGAGACGGTATAATCCACTGCTACTTTAGGAATTAGGACAGAAGGTAGTAAGAACGCGGATGCGGAAGCAGTAAAGTTTTTGAGACCACCAAATCTAAAGAACAGATTATGGAGTTCTTCGAAAAGTTTACTGAAGACTTTCCCCACACAGTGGTAATAGCTTAATTAATTTTTGCAACTCTTTCCCAGTAAACAGTCGAACGTTGTTTCAACGTAGAATCATCGCTTGGTCCGTTGATTTATAGTTGTGTTGACTTTAACGTGTTGATTTCAGGTTGATATAAGCGATAGTGTACAATCGTGATTTTCGACGTTAAATCAACGTTGTTAAAACGTGTTTTGGATGTTGCTTTTTGGTTGATTTTTTCGAAAATGAACAACCATGTTTTTCGACGCTAAATTAACGTTATTAAAATATGTGATGAATATTAATATAAATTTATAACGTTGATTAAACGTTGAAAATAGGTTTACATGTCACATACTCTGAGCGCTAGGTAGCGTTGACGTAAACGGCGGACGACCCAAATTCCTACAACGAGGCTTAGAGGTGTAGGACGTATTGCCACGATCCCCGGTGTTTATTTTTCTCACGCGTGTCGGGCGTCGGCACGGTCGGCTGCTTGAGACTTGAGATGTTATTGTCGGCCATGACGCGACGTTCGCGTTGTTGTTGTTCGTTTCGTTTTGTTTCTTTACCGTTTTTTTTAGGGTGAAATATTTCAAATCGCTTAAAAAGTGGGTACTCATGGGTTGAGATTTTACTGTTTTTTAAGATTAGAGACAAGATGGCTGGAATCTCACCGCCACCATTGGTTTTGATGAGTGCGGCTATATTATTTTGCAGGCCAGCTTAAGTAGATATAGTTAAATTAAGCTGTACTAAATTAGGTACATATAGGCATATTAAAGCTGATATAAATTGTTTACCTATGCATCACAACAAATTAATGCTTGACAATCAAAGCTTTATTGTCTCTAGAATTACAGTCTCATTGAGAAAGCATTCCAATCCGTTAAATACAACTAAGTCAAAATGTGTGTACACCAAAATTCAGCGCTGATTTTTGCCTTGCTCTCACCCCAGGAGAAAGTCACTTCCTAAAAGTGTATACCTACCAGATTCAATTTCCAAGAAAATTCCTTTAAATCCTATATACCTAATTTGCTTTGAGCTCCACTAAATTGATATCAGAATGTCTTTTTTTAAAACAAAAAAGCAAAGTAATTTTCAGAATCTCGAACAGAAATAGGTACTCATAAACAAACATACAAATAAATATAATTTTTGTATTTCATCATTTCTAAGGTTTTTTCACTTTACGTAGTTCTGAAGAGGGCAACAGAGAAGTTGCCGAAACATTAAATGAGTAGATTCGTCTGAGCCCTTACCAGGGTAAATTGTTATTAGGAGTAATTTTACTGTGAATTGTGGGAAATCTCTTTACCAACAATCCAAAATCGTCCAAAAAAGTTGATGAGGTAGACATTACCCAAAAGTAAGTACTAAAAAATTTAATTATTGTTTAAAATTATTCCTAGTTTACAGTCACCCCCAGTCAACCCCTAAGTGCTGTCCTTCCTTTGGTTTTAAGTTTTAACATATATATCATCAAAAACGAATTTATAAATTATAACTATTTTACTATTGATTGTAATTAGCACAAGTATTATATTTCCAATAAAACATGTTTAAAATATGTTATGAATTTTTTTATGATAAAATGCAAAGTTTGATATATTAAATACGTAGAGCCGTCAACAATTGGACATCTTGTGGATGTGACGACGTAGTGTGCTATCTGGGGTCAAACACTTTTTTGTATGTGTTTTTTAATTAAACATTAACGCTCTGTATATTTTTAATAGCATTTTTGGTTTACAGTTTTTGTTTTAAACTAAAATTGAAACTCATTAAACAGGTTCACTCATTTTTATCGAATAAGTTTGAACTGGGTCCAAAGTTCAAACCCTGGTGATACTCATTTGACATAAATTATATTCATGTAAATGGAAAAAAATAGATGAAAACGTTGATTTAACGTTTGACGTAATGTTGATAGATAAATTGAATAAACATTTTAAGCAAGGTTGATTAAACGTTTTAACCAAACGTAGATTAAAAGTCTTAAGCAAAAGTTGATGAAATGTTTTAAGAAAGGTTGATAAAAACGTTGATTCACCGGACATAACTACGTTGAAAAAACGTTTGGTAACATGTTTTTTTTAACGTTGAATCAACGTTCGACTGTTTACTGGGTTAGTTAACAATTACTATTTTCTCTTGCAGCCCAAATACATCCAAACACTGAGGGCAATCAAAGCTACAGTAGATCGATTGCAATTTTTCTAGACTCATGAGGTTAGTACATTGAACCTTAAAACAACCTTAAAAAAATATTCAAATTATGTTTAATATAGGTGATTGGCAGCTCTCTGTGCTCTTCGTCCACTATCGGTACAATGCGAATGTCTGGATCATCGACTTCACCAAAAGTATACAGCTGCCCTCCGAAGTGGTCATCTCGCACAGCTCCAAATGGAAAATAGGGAACCATGAAGACGGCTACTTTATCGGCATCAATAATCTTATCAAAATATTCATGGCAGTATTAGAAAACAAGCCCATCAGCGTCAGCCCTCGAGTGAGTGGTTAGCTGTGTTAGTACATAAGCAAGTAGCCTCGAGCTTAATGCTCAGCTTCACTTGAAAACGAGCAGAGATTCCACTGCTCAAAATGAAGACAATGAAAGTCCAAGGTGTTTCGCTTAATACCGTTGTTATATAATTCTTGAGTTGACTCTTTGATTACGAGATATTTTTAAAGATAATCCAATGTTTGAGATAGTGCGGTAGCCTCATGATAACGTTTGCTACAGCGCGGAGGTTAGTTCAGGTTAGACCTGAGGAAGAGTGCAACTTTTTCAAATCAGTTTAGCAAGCGCCAAACATAACCAGAACATAATCCCAGTAAACGGTTGAACGTTGATTCAGCGTTAAAAAAAACTTGTAACCAAACGTTTCTTCAAGGTAGTCCGGTGAATCAACGTTTTTATCAACCTTTCTTAAAACGTTTCATCAACGTTTGCTTAAGACGTTTAATCTACGTTTGGTTAAAACGTTTAATCTAGGTTTTCTTAGAACGTTTAATCAACCTTGCTTAACACGTTTATTCAACGTATCTATCAACTTTACATAACGTTTCCATCTATTTTTTTTCCATTTACATGAATATAATTTATGTCACATGAGTTTTACCAGGGTTTCAACTTTGAACCCAGTTAAAACTTATTCGATAAAAATGAGTGAACCTGTTTAATGAGTGTTAAGTTTAGTTTAAAACAAAAACTTCAATCCAAAAATGCTGTTAAAAATATACAGAGCGTTAATGTTTAATTAAAAAGCACATACAAAAAAGTGTTTGACCCCAGGTAGCACACTACGTCGTCACATGTCACATCCACAAGACGTCCATTTGTTGACGTCTCTAGGTATTTAGTATATCAAACTTTGCATTTTATCATAAAAAGATTCATAACATATTTTAAACATGTTTTATTGGAAATATAATATACTTGTGCTAATTACAATCATTAGTAAAAAAGTTATATTTTATAAATTCGTTTTTGATGATATATATGTTAAAACTCAAAACCAAAGGAAGGACAGCACTTAGGGGTTGACTGGGGGTGACTGTAAACTAATAATAATTTTAAACAAGAATTAAATTTTTTACTACTTACTTTTGGGTAATGTCTACCTCATACACTTTTTTGGACGATTTTGGATTGTTGGAAAGGAATTTCCCACAATTCACAGTAAAATTACTCCTAATAACAATTTACCCTGGAAAGGGATCGGACGAATCCACTTAGTTAATGTTTTGGCAACTTCTCTGTTGCCTTCTTCAGAACTACCTAAAGTGATAAAACTTTAGAAATGATGAAATACAACAATTATTCTTATTTGTGTGTTTGTTTATGAGTACTTATTTATGCTCGAGATTCTGAAAATTACGTTGCTTTTTTTTTTTAATATTTTGATATCAAAACATTTAGTGGAACTCAAGGCAAATTAGGTATATAGGATTTAAAAGAATTTTCTTGGAAATTGAATCTGGTAGGTATACACCTTTTAGGAAGTGATTTTCTCCTGGAGTGAGAGCAAGGCAAAAATCACCGCTGAATTTTTATGTACACACATTGTATTTAACGGATTGGAATGCTTTCTCAATGAGACTGTAATTCTAGAGACAATAAAACTTTGATTGTCAAGCATTAGTTTTTGTTGTGATGCATAGTTAAATAGTGTATATCAGCCTTAATATGCCTACATGTACCTAATTTAGTACAGCTTAATTTAACAATATCTGCTTAAATTAGCTGGTCTGCAAAATAGTATAGCCACACTCATCAAAACCAATGTTGGTGGTGAGATTCCAGCCATCTTGTCTCTAATCTTAAAAAACAGTAAAATCTCAACTCATGAGTAATTTTATCACTTTTTAAGCGATTTGAAACTTTTCACCCTAAAAAAAACGGTAAACAATAAAACGAAACGAACAACAACAACGAACGTCGTGTCATGGCCGACAATAACATCTCAAGTCTCAAGCAGCCGACAGTGCCGACGCCCGACACGCGTGAGAAAGATAAACACCGGGGATCGTGGCAATACGTCCTACCCCTCTAAGCCTCGTTATAGGAATCTGGATAGTCCGCCGTTTACGCCAGCGCCACCTAGCGCTCAGAGTATGTGACATGTAAACCTATTTTCAACGTTTAATCAACGTTACAAATTCAACCAATATCTAAACATATTCAACACACGTTTTAACAACGTTGATTTAACGTCGAAAATCATGATTGTGCACTATCGCTTTTATCAACCAGAAATCAACACGTTAAAATCAACGTGACAACTATAAATCAGCGCACCAAACGATGATTCTAGGTTGAAACAACGTTCGAATGTTTACTGGGTTGGTGGCGACTTAAGATTTCTAGCGGCCATATTAAGCTTAGTATTTAGTGAAAAGTGTAGCGATAAATATTGACAAAGTGAAAAACTTTGTGGCTAAGTAACTCTTCACTCTGGCGCCATTTATTGTCCCCTTTACTGGTCGGTCTTGCATTAACGACAAGGTTTCTTGCAAAAAATAGAAAATTCTGTTTAAACCCACGATACAATTAAACAAAAAGGTTTGACCTCTATGACCTATACTGTAATAGAAGTCAATGATTTAATACATTTGTTTTAACTTTATGGCTAAACTAGCGACAAATTTTAAGACCTTTTTCAGAAGACAAGCGTTTTTTGAAATCCCTGAGAGAAAAAGGAGAATTCTCACTTCGCTTGTTGGAACCCTATAGAAATGTTTCAAATTACAGCATTAAGGCAAGTTTGCCCATTTTGAAAAATTGGTTTAAAAAAAGGAAAACAGAACGAAAAAAACGACTTCACACTTATCTCAATAGAAAACTCTTCAGAATTATTAAATGACTTGGAAAAAGTTTGCTTCAGCAGGTATACCATAGAAGTCTTGGTGTCAAAGAGGAATATCAACCTTTTCATTATAAATTTGAAAAATACTGTTGTGAAAACACAACAATAAACAGCTTTCTTTCGGTTCAAAATGCATAAAGATTAATTTCGCTTAGAACTGTTCTCCACTCCATTTTTTAACTTCGAGGACTTCCATATGTGTGTTTACAAACGCTCAATAAACTACCCAATACACTCACCCTTAGGTGCTTATGCATAAAACAATTGGTCCGTTGTCTGTTTTCCCTTAGCCACATGTCACCATTTTAAATAGGCAAAATGTAATTTGTACGGTCATTCTCTCTTTATAACTCTGCAAGTATTTAGCTCTCTCTCTCTCTCTCTCTCTCTCTCTCTCTCTCTCTCTCTCTCTCATTTTTTGAGTCATATATTTTTGGTCCTTCGAGCCGGATATTAAATCTGATTGATATGAGAAGTGGCGCAGTTGAATTTGAGCACAAATTAGAAGTGATTTTATCACACTATTTCTGTTAAATGTGGGTAAAAGTGAATAAAGCTAGCCCATATTTTTGGTCCTTCCAACCGGATATTAAATCTGATTGATATGAGAAGTGGCGCAGTTGAATTTGAGCACAAATTTGAAGTGATTTTATCACACTATTTCTGTTAAATGTGGGTAAAAGTGAATAAAGCTAGCCCATATTTTTGGTCCTTCGAACCGGATATTAAATCTGATTGATATAAGAAGTGGCGCAGTAGAATTTTAGCACAAGTTGGGAGTGATTCCCAGATCCAAAAAACAGAGACAGGAAGAACGTTTGCTTTGACCGAACTGTATACCAAACTTGAGGTTTGCCGAAGCCGAGCCAGTCTCCTGTTCTCATTGGGAGGAAAAAGTACCTGGACTCTTTTTGGTTCATCGTAAGTGATAAAAGCGAAAATGCAACCCGAGAGTGAACTCTAAACTGGTAAGATTTTTCCAAGCTTCTGTAACTGTAGTAGTTGTAATTCTTTGAGCTCTGGGTTGGCAGTTTTATTTGAGTGAGCTACATTTGACTCTGGATTGACCTCGATATTTAAGTGAATATTTTATTATTGAACTTTCCTTAAAATTTAATGTTTGAGTAAGTTCTCTTGTTCAGGTTATATTTTGTCCTGATTTTGATAAACATAGTAAAATATTTTAAGAAAATATACATATACAGTCCACTGAAGAATAGTGGAAAGTCACTATTCTGTTAAATGTGGGTAAAAGTGAATAAAGCTTGCCCAAATAGAGTTACGTCAAATATGCTATAAGGCAAGCTTGTGGCTGCCATAAAATACAACTTTTCTGTACTCTCTGTGATGGTAATTGACAAAAGTATGCTGCAGCAGTTATACTATATAGATGGTAGCAAATGATATTTGAGAGTCACCTGTGTTGATGTCAATTATATGTTTACCTTCAATCAGGGCCTATATTTGGCCCAATCTCACTCCTCTCGATGCATTTCATCAAGAAAACCCGTTACGTTTTAAGGACAATGATGAAAACTTTCGTTGTCCCTTCGAAACCTTCATGAACAAAAAATTTGTGGCATTGTTTAGTGTCCCTTCAACCTTCGTCGCCATTTCCATCCCACTGGCAAAATTAGTTTATTCCTTCCCTTCTCCCGCCGGAAACTAATCAAATTGCCTTTCAATCTCGTCAAACATTGACGTTACATTGCCGAGGATTTATTTGATTATCGAAACTTAATATAAAGCATAACTTCGTTAGACTTCCGAAGAAATCCAGCGTTTCTCTTGCGTCGCCCCGGGCACTCTCCGCTTTCAATCTAATTTTTAATTTCGTTAAGATTGACCTGTAAACAGAGGCGTAACTTGTGCGAGTATCATAAGCTAATAAGCCAAGAATTATAGCTTGTTTACCCCCAAATGAAATAAATTGGAGGTTTTTAAGATGCCTCCTGGAAGATAACCCAGGTTTCGAGACCTGATCAATAATGCATGAGCCAATTTTTTAAACATATACGTTCCGTGGCCTCGTTCTTTGTTGTGCGAGGCATTCGAGGTTAAGATTATAATGGAAAAGCTTGAATAATATCCCGACCCCGTGTCCTGAGGGTGAATAGGAAATTTAGAAGTAATTTAGCGACGTTTTTGAGGTTGCTAATGTGCCCGGCAGCTGGCCGAATTACGTATTTATTTTACACACTTGAGAAACTCAAACGGCCGAGTGTTTGTTGTACTTGAAATAACAGTTTCAACACTCTCTTTATTGCCGCAGTTACCGCAAGATTTGTTTATTAGTTAAGTGAGTAATCGAGATATAACTTTTCAGCATATTTTAGCAGTTTACTGGTGTAATGTTATAGCATGCAGGCAATAATAACAAAGAGAAAACAATTATTTTAAAGTGCTTTGCTATAAATTTAGAGAACTTTATACTGATATTGATATTGAAAACAATGAACGACCTGAATTCGAATATGCGTCTTAACGAAAACTATATTTATTTAATAATTTATTTCAAGCATCAGCAGCTACAAAGCCAAATACAGAGCAGATAATCTATGTTCAAATCTTATCCGAATAATTGTTATTAACTACTGCTAGTACTAAAATTGTTGTAATGTTGTGAAGGATCTCTGAGCCACTCTGAGGATCAAAACTCTTATTAAACTGCTTCATATAGTTGTATTGAAGTGCTCTGCTAAGCATGTATTGAGTCATGTCAATCATTACAATCGTGATGTGAAATGTGATGAATTAGAAAAGCGGTGAGATGTTGTGCAAGACCATACGACATCCACTCCCAGTTAATGGTGTGGAATTCTAAGGAGCGTTCAATAAAATGGAGAATTTACGTTTTGCAGGAAGTTGGGCAGGAAGAAAAATGTTTGAATGTCAAGGGTTAGTCTGCTAGAAACGACAGAATGTGAATATATTGTGTTCACCCTTCAGAGTTATTGTCCGTGACGCAGAATAAAAAAGTGGTCAATATATGCGAACCACTGTATGCACTTCTTTCAGCCCTCTATAAGATAAAAAAGTGTCCAAAACTTCAGAACTAAGAACTGGAAAGTTTTTTTGACAAACTAAACACTGACGGATGCTGTCAATTTCTAAATTTCTTGGGGCTCAATTCGTAAGCCTGGGAAACAAAATTCCCCCGAGGCGTAATTTTAGCCTGATTTTTAATTAAAAGGGTGGCTCAAACTGCTTACTCAGACTTCAAAGCCACGTCAGAAAAAAAAGCTCTATTTTACGCATTTACTATTTTATTAATTACTTTTTAATAATTATTAGTTCGCTTTATAACTTGCTTGATCTGATCTTCGTTACGTTAAATAAGCTTAATGCGTTAGCACAAAGAAGTCTTAACATAAATTAATTTTCAATGATTTTTTAATTAGTCAAATTTATTACTTGGCTATGGATTGTTACTTGTCACACAGTCCGCTTAAGCATCGTCCAAATAATAAATAGTAAATGTATCATTACTCAGCTACAAATAGAAGCTAAGTAATAAAATTAGTAATAAATTACTTAGTTTTCAGTTGTTGAGCTTTACTCAATTTTGGTCTTTCATAAGTTTCTAAGCTGTATATCGCGTACAAGTAGTAAACCTACCAGTGATTAATCAGACTTCAAAGTCACGTCACAAACAAAAAGCTCTATTTTATTTATTTAGTACTTAAATGTTATTGATATATTACTTAGCTTAATAACTAGCATGAAACTTTGTTACGATAAACGAATTAGTTGCTTTTGCTCAAATTGTCTTTATTTTTAACGATTCTTTATTCAATCACATGTATTACTTAGCCATGATTTGTTACTTCTCACTAATAAAATAAATCTGACCTTACTTAGCTATGCTAATATATACGTACGGTAATAAAATGAAAGTTAATTAATAAAATTGGAATTTCATTATTTCAGTCTAATACAATTCAATTAAATTTTTTGCTATATTTAAAAAACGTGTGAATAAACACACTGCTTCTATCGAAATGTTACTCATCTCTCAATGCAACAATTACTGATAGCGCAATTTACTTATTTATCAATTTTTTGCTCTTAATACCTCTCAAATAATTACTAATAAACCTGTCATTACTTAGCTAAGCTAATGGACACTCAACAAAAAGCAGCCAAGTAATAAAATCAGTAATTGAATACTTAAATTACAACGTATTGCAGGTTACTTCAATTTTCTGGCTTATCTAAGAAGACGTGTCGCTAAATACATTACGTCTTAACATTCGGTACTAATTTCTTAATTATTATTACTCATTCCGTAATTTACTTATTTCTCAGTTTTTGTTACTTAGCTTTCAGTTATGCAGCTTTGCTTCTCTATTTTTGCCTTTCATAGGATTCTGAGCCATATATAAAATACAAAAAGTAAACCTTACAGTAATTAGTCAGACTCCAGTGTTACGTGCACAAACAGAAAGCTTCACTTTACGCATTTATTATTTTATTACTTAATTTATAAATGTATTACTTAACATTATAACTAGCTTGAAACTTCATACGTTAAAAGGCTTAATTGCTTTTAACCGTCCAAATAATAAATAATTAACCTGTCATTACTCAGCTATGCTAAAAAATACGTGTAATAAAATAGAAGCTAAGTAATAAAATTAGTAATAAATTACTTAGCCTTCAGTTATTGAGCTTTACTTCTCAATTTTTGTCTTTCGTAGGCTTCTAAGCTGCATATACCGTACAAGTATTAATCCTATCACTAATTAATCAGACTTCAAAGTCACGTCACAAACAGAAAATTTTATTATTTAATATCCTATCACTTGAAAGTTATATATATTGCTTAGCTTTATAACTAGCTTGAAACTTTGTTACGTTAAATGAGTTAATTGCTTTTGCTCAAATTGTCTTTATTTTAAATGATCTTTTGTTCAATCAGTTGTATTACTTAGCTATGATTTCTTACTTTTCACAAAGTGCTCTTAAGTACAGTTTAAGTAATAAGTAATAAATAAACTAGTCCTTACTTAGCTATGCTAATGTAAATGTACGGTAATAAAATTAAAGCTCAATAATAAAATTAGAATTTAATTACTTCAGTAATAGAGGTAAATTAAATGTTTTGCTTTATTTGAAAGAAAAACGCATTGCTTCTATAGAAATGTTACTCATTTCTAAATTCAACAATTACTGATTACACAATTTACTTAATCCTGAATTTCTGGCTCCTAAGAACCTCTCAAAAAGTTACTAATAAACTTGTCATTACTTTGCTAAGCCAACGCATACGCAAAAAAAAGGCAGCTAAGTAATAAAATCAGTGATCAGTAATTAAATAATTAGATTTCAGTTTATTGCAGGTTACTTCAATTTTATGGCTTATATAAAAAACCTGTTGTTAAATACATAGCATCTAGAGATTTTTTTCTCATTTGATAATTCGTTACTTACAATTTATTACTCAGTTTTGGAACCAGCTTAAAAAAATGCTTTCTATTAAACAAGTTTTTGCCCAAAATATCTTGACATTTTCCATTTTGTTTCTACCACTGCTTTATCAGTTTTCATAGTAACGTAATAAACAGAAAGTTACTCTCGAGATTTATTAATTTGTTACTTAGATTTTAGGAATTTATTACTCAAATCTAAATCTGGTCTAATTTTTCACGTTAAATCAATTGTTACGCTCTTAACAAAATTGTTTTAACATATTTTCGTTTTCCTGCTAATGTTTTCTTTTGTTATTCAATCAGGTTTATTACTTAGCTACGAGTTCCTATTTATCATAGAGTTCTAATAAACACTGTTCAAGTAATAAACCTGGAATTACTTTTATGGGTAATTTGATATCTAATATTCAATACAAGCTAATTTAGCAATTTATAACCTAAGGGAAGTAATAAATTTAATAATGTATTACTTATCCTTTAATTCATTGTATGGTATTTAAGCATTTCGGTTATATTCTAAAATACCTGTCAGTAAAAATAATGCTTCTAGAGACATGTCAGCTCAATCTATTTTCGATGTCTTTTGTATATTTTATTCAATAAAAGTTATTTGTGACTTCTCATTTACTTCTCATCTTAGGATTTTACTGTGTACAGTGCAAGTAGTATACCTGCCATTGCTTAACCAGACTTTATGGTTACGTAAAAAATGCGACTTAATGCATTTATTAATTTGTTACTTAAATGTTTGTAGTTTATTACTTAGCATTAGAAAAAGTTTTGCTCATTTATATTACTACAAATTTATTACTCAGCTCACAATGATTTAAAATTTTATAGTTTTAATATGTAACGTTCATGTAATGAACCTGCAGTCACTTAACTATACTCGACAAATATCTGATAATCTGAAATCTAAAGGAAAGCCTACAGGAATGTAAGCAACTGGTATTTATCAGGAATATATTACTTATACTTCTTCAAAACGCACTGATTTTATTTAAATTCACATTATTTAAATAAATTTACTACTTATCGCCTAATTGTTCACGAAATAGGCCACGAAGTACCCTTCAAGTAATAGGCCTGACAGACACAAGCAAATTTTGGGATTTATTGTAATAAAACAATATTATAATATAATACAAAAACACTTGCAACATGTTATATAAATTCCTTTCGAATGTCTTTTGCCCAGATGTGCATACAGCATACACAGGAGTTCGCCGAAGACATTTTCGAAACACCTTGACTGCACATGTTCAGCTTTTACGTATACGCTGTGCTTTTAAGTACACTGCTCAAGATTCCCAGAATCCGCTACAAGAGGGTCTATTTGCATTCGGCCACGGTGCAGAAATCGCTCCGCATACGACCGGCGAAGTCCACTCTGCACTTGCAAGCAGGAAGCAGCTTTGATAGATAGTCGTCAAAGGTCCCGGATGCTTTAATGGAGAAATATCGAACCGTCTCAAAGGAGCAATGCGAAGCTGAGGAGAAACCGTAAGATGATCGTGTGTATAGTAATAAAATTTCACGTGCCAGCTAAAGCGACTGAGTCATCCAGGTTCCGTTTAGATGTATTGTTTTATTTGTATAATTGTTTTAAAAAGGTAAAGCAGCAGGAAATTTGAAAATAATATTACATGCTCAAGAAGAAAACTTTCAGCTTTAACTTGGGGAGCAAGAGGTGGCTTATGTGGCTATAATCAAGCCCCTAATTTGAAATCTATTTAGGGACACCCCGTTAAAACCAAACGAGACACGAAGAAGACACTCACCAATAAGGAATGCACTGCAAAGCCATTCCTGCTGGAGCGTTATTTATAAACCCCCTTTTAACGTGAAAATCCTCATATTTTTAACCTTCGGCTACGTTTAATGCACGACCAACTACCCGACGCATCTGCGGCTTAAGCCCGAGCAAAAATAGCAGGAACGCGACTCGTAGCTCGCCGCAGGAGCCTGCGGGAATCTCGACTCAAGATTGACAAAACTTAAATTTAGTTTAGGCACGGGCGCCTCGGTAAACGCGAAATTTCCCATCGATGAGTGCATTTTGGTCAATTTCAGGAAAAATTGTCTTGAAAATGGTTCTTGGTAGGGTGTCGTTGTGGCAGTAAATTGTGCATTTGTGAAAAGTGAAGGGTGCAAAATCGAGTGGGTGTGAATACTTAACGAGCAACATCAGATTTTATTGGGTATTTGATTGGAATATAAGGCAATCACCGTACGTTTCTTACAAAATCCCAAACGTTTTCAGATACTTAAAGTTTATTTGAATAATTCCAGAAATAATTATTTTTTTCTGGAACATCAGCACAAAGGAATTGGGAATTAGGGCAGAGTAAACTCAATTTGCTTTCGTGTAAATCGTGAAAACTAAATAAAAAATTAAGATAAATTAACCGTTCAAAAGGTCGATTTATTGAGTCCGTGTTAAAAATAACAGGATGTAGAATATGTCAATTTCTAGGGTATAGAGATGCCCTCAAATTTAGCTTCACCTTCACTACAATATTGAGCCCCTAACAAAGCTTACTGCTGATGGCCCCAATCAATAACTGAATTAATGTTGAATTTCGAGTTTAAATATAAACAAAGGTCAAAAACCAAATGGACTTATTCAGTTTCACTCCCCTCAGCGAATGCCATGAAAGTCAATTTCTTCTCTCGCGTATTGTGAATAATTTGTTGAATGGTAATGGATACATATTCAAATCGTGGTATTCCTATTGGAAGCGGACTAATAATAGATCTATATCGCATGATTGTGAGCTTTAAAAGTTTAAAGTCTTATAAAGAGAACATATAGAAAAGAGAGAAACTTATAGAAAACTTGAGATGTTTCTAGTGACTAAGATTTCTCTTTGGCCAGGTATGGACCATAAGCATTATTTATTGAATAATAGAAAAAATTAAGAAGATAGTAGAAAGAAATATGAAGAAGATACAATCCCATTCTTAATATTATGCCAGTTTACAAAGTAAATGTTGCAACTAAAAAATATTTACCTTTTGGAGATTCCGTTAGTAATTAACTCTTACATGCCACATGCCACATACCACATTTTCTCTCTTCAGTTTTGACAAATAGGTCTGCATCTCAACAAAACCATGAAGATCTCCTAGAAGCAGTTTCTTGATTGGAGAGCCGAGTTGTCCAGATAGAACACGTCGTATCATATATGACGTGTCCTTTTTAGTAATTCCATTGGAGATATCGATTGAGCCTCTTAGAAACGACTTACCCCATGAGTGCTTTATTCCCCAGAACCAAGAACTGAGTGTCTGATAGGTGTGTTGGTCTCCAAAATATCTGCTGCTCTTCATCAAATGAAGAACCAAAATTACCAGACATTAGAGTTTTGCCTCACTAGGAGTATAGTTTAGTTGCTGAATGACTCTCTCGAATGTAGAGAAATATTAGTTATACAATGATCCACGGACCCCCTCTTTAATCGCCAAGAAGTTGAATTGTTTGAAATATCGAATGCTCCTCAAGAGAACCGTCTAGTGAAAAGATAGCTCTTGATGGTCTTGATGTAAGTTAAGTTAGACTCAGTTAGAGAATAACCGGGTGGATGATGGGGAGACAGAAATTAGAGTCTGGTTGGAAAAAGGTAAAACTTCACTAAAATTTTGATAATATTCAATAGTGAGTAGTTAGGAGTAAGCAAAGCGTGTCAGACTCCTTTGAGAAGTTTGGCATCATTCTTTAAGTAAGAAAGTTAAACACTCCGATATGCATCTTGTAAAGCAATTCAGCAGTGAGGTGATGAGTCAGGTTCCAAAATAAAATCATTTGAATCGAGACAAAAAATGAAGAGAATTCTTGATGGTTTTGGTGAGACCGCCAAGCACCACTTCTCACAAGATGAAAACATAGAATAAATGTTTACCAGCCCTGATATGGTGATACTAGAAGAAATTGACATCATTAGATATCGAGATATCGTTTTGAGGTAGTTTTAAGTCTGATGATCAAGTGTTGATGATGATATAGGAATAACCTCAATCAACGACGTTGACTGATAGGAGTCAACGTCGGGAAGCACGGGAGATCACTTCGCCCATTGCCTCATCTCCTTTGATAATGTCCGCCGCAGCTGTAGATGAAAAGTCAGGAAAAAATTCAATTGGACCATGGCTTCGAAGCCCCGAAAACCCTTTAGATTGTATTTTGACCGGCCGTGAAAATCTTAACAGTCTTACACAATAGATTTGTTTTATCTTAAAAAAAAGCTTAAAAAATATGAGATCCAACGTTCTGCCAAAGGTTGAGTTTTATAATGAATTCATTTATTCTATATGCATATATACATATATTATAAAATGTATTACTTATTACTAAATTTAATTTTCTACTATTCATATACCGAGCAAGTAACAAATTTATCACCGCTTATTCAGACTTTCTAGTCGAGTAATAAAGAGAATCATTACGCATTTATTAATTTTTTACTTAGATTTTAATAATTTATTACTTACTAAGTTTTGAAAATAGCTGAAATAATAAGTTGCAATAAACGAATTACTTGTTTGCACAAAAAAGTCTTAAAATATCTTAATTTTCTTTCTCTTTTTTTAACGGCTCATTTACTTACAAATTGATTTATAACTCAGGCATGCGATCGAATTATTGTGAAGAAAATAAATTAGAGCTAAGTAAGAAAATTTGTAATGTACTACATGGCACTCAATTTATTATAGATCACTACAGATTTTCTTTATTTGGTAAACCTGAAATTTGACAAAAAAATATTAGGTCAAGCTTAGTGTCATGTTAAGAATTTTTCTAATAATTTAATTTATTCAATGAAATTATTACTAATCACTCAATTTAGGTTTCTACTATATACCTTGCAAGTAATAAACCACCACTGCTTAATCAGGCTTTATGATCACGTAATAAGCAAAAAGCCATATAACGCATTTACTAATTTGCTAGTTAGATTTTAGTAATTTATTACTTAGTTTTGAAACTAGTGTAAATATTAGGTTACATAAAAGAAATTACTTGTTTGCCCAAAATGTCTTAAAATATTTTTTTTCTAATGGTTTATATGTCCAATGAAATTTATTGCTTACATGTGGATTGTTACTTCTCATACAGTTAACTTCAATACCTTTAATGTAATAAATTTATCATAATTTAGCTAAATTATTGATTACGAATTAAAAACAAGTTAATTAATAAAATTAATTACGTAGGTAGCTTTCAGTTATGCAAATCTATTTCTCAATTTTTGTCTTTCATAAAAATCTAAGCCAAATAAACAATACAAGTAGTAAACCTACCTTTAGCTATTCAGACTACAGTGCAACGGCTACATACAGAAAATTTCGTTTTACGCATTTATTACTTCATTATTATTAATTTTAAAATATCGCATTTTATCTTTCAGACTTATTACTTAGCTATGAATTGTTACTTCTCACGCAGTGCTCTTAAGTACCGCCCAAATATAAAATAAAAACTTGTCGTTAGCTATACTAATGAGTAAGTAATAAGATGAGAGTTAAGTAATAAAATTAAATTACTTAGCCTTCAGTTGTTGAGCTTTATTTTCCAATTTTTGTCATTCATAGGTCTCTAAGCTAAATATACGGTTCACTGATTTCAGATTCAGGGTCACGCCAGAAAAAAAGCTTTATTTTACACATTTATTACTTTATTCAATAAATTTTAATAATTTATCACTTATTTTTATAACTAGCTTGAAACTTCGATACGTTAAATAAAATTCTTAATAGTTTAGCACAAAGAAGTCTTAATAATAAATAATAAATAATAAATATTAAACCTGTCATTACTCAGCTCTGCTAAGGAATACGTAATAAAATGGAAACTAAGTAATAAAATGAGTGATAAATTACTTAGCCTTCAGTTGTTGAGCTTTACTTCTCAATTTTTTTCTTTCATAGGCTTTAAAGCTATATATACCGTAAAAGTAGTAAACCTACCACTGTTTAATCAGACTGCAAAGGTCAAGAACAGAAGCGTTATTTTACTTATTTAATAGTTTATTAATTTAATGTTATTGATATATCTTTTATCTTTGTAACTAGCATGAAGCTTTGAAAGGTAAATGGATTAATTGCTCAAATTGTCTTTATATTCAATGATTTTTTATTCAAACAGATTTATTACTTAGCTATGATTTATTACTTCTTACACAGTGCTCTTAAGTACCGTCCAAATGATAAGTAATAAAATAAACCTGCCCTTACTTAGCTATACTAGTGTATACATACGGTAATAAAATGAAAGCTCAATAATAAAATTAGAATTTAATTACTTCAGTTTAAAGAAGTCAATTAAGTGTTTTGCCTTATTAAAAAAAAAAACGTGCTATTAAATACATTACTTCTATAGAAATGTTACTCATTTCTCAATTTAATAATTACTGATTACATAGTTTACTTAATTCTCAATTTTTTGCTCTTAAGTACCCCTCAATTAATTGCTAATTAACCTGTCATTACTTCGCTGAGCTAATTGATACGCACTAAAAAATAGTTAAGTAATAAAATCAGTAATCAGTAATTAAATACTAGATTGCAATGTATTGCAGGTTACTGTAATTTTATGGCTTATCTAAAAAAACGAGTCATTGCGTCTAAGGACTTTTTACTCATTTAATAATTTATTACTTACAATTTTTAATTTATTAGTCAGATTTGTAATCAGCTTAAAAAATGCTTTCTGTTAAACAAACTTTTACCTAAAATATCTTAACATTAATTTTTTTTCTACCACTGCTTTATCAAAGTACATAGTAACGTAATTAACAGAAAATTCCATGAGGAATTTACTATTTTGTTACTTAGATTAATAGTAATTTATTACTCAACTCTAAATCTGGCTTAATAATTCTTCACCTTAGATAATTGCTACGATACTGCAAAATTCTTTTTAACATATTTTCGTTTTGCTACTAATGTTTTTTTTTTACTTAGCTAAGCTTTTTTATTACTTAGCTAAGAAACGTTACTTGTCATATAGCTCTTCTGAGAAATCCGTTCAATTAATAAACCTTATAATACTTACCTAGGTTACTCAATATGGAATTAAATGAAATCTAAGTAATAAAATTAGTAATTTATTAACAATTCAGCAGTTTTGCTTTAACTGAAAAAGCCAATTTTTTTTTATTTAATCATGTTTATTGCTTAACTAAAGGTTGTCATTTACCATAGAGATCTAATAGATACCGTTCAAGTAATAAACCTGTCATTACTCAGTTATGCTAATGAATACGTAATAAAATAGATGCTAAGTAATAAAATTAGTAACAAATTACTTAGCCTTCAGTTGTTGAGTTTACTTTTCAATCTTTTAATTCTCAATTCTCAATTTTTTGAGAGTTTACTTTACAAAGAGTTTACTTCTCAATTTTTGTCTTTCATAGGTTTCTAAGCTGTTTTCACCGTACAAGTAGTAAACTGATCACTGTTTAAACAGACTGCAAGGTCACGTAGCGAACAGAAGCGTTATTTTACTTATTTAATAGTTTATTACTGAAATGTTATTGATATATTGCTTAGTTTTATAGCTAGTTTGAAACTTTCTTACGTTAAATGGTTTAGTTGCTCTTGCTCAAATTGTCTTTATTTGAAATAATTTTTTATTCCATCAGGTTTATTACTTAGCTATAATTTGTTACTTCTCGCGCAGTTCTCTTAAGTACCGTCCAAATAATAAGTAATAAAATAAACCTGTCCTTACTTAGCCATGCTAATTTATACGTACAGTAATAAAATGAAAGCTCAACATTAAAATTAGAAATTAATTACTTCAGTTTAATACAGGTCATTTAAAATGTTTGTTTTATTTGACACATGGCTCCTATAGAAATGTTACTAATTTCACATTTCAACAATTACTGATTACACAATTTACTTAATTTTAAATTTTTTGCTCTTAAGTACCTCTCAAAGAATTGCTAATTAACCTGTCATTATTTAGCTGAGCTAATGAATACGCAATAAAGAGCAGTTAAGTAATAAAATCAGTAACCAGTAATTAAATACTTAGATTGTAATGTATTGCAGGTTATTGTAATTTTATGGCTTATCTAAAAAACGTGTCATTGCGTCGAAAGACTTTTTACTCTTTAATTTATTACTTACATTTTATTAATGTATTACTCAGTTTTGGAATCAGCTTAAAAAATGCTTTCTGTCAAACAAGTTTTTGCCTAAAATATCTTAACATTCTCCATTTTGTTTCTAACACTGCTTTATCAGACATCATGGTAACGTATGCTAATGAGTAAGTAATAAGATGAGAGTTAAGTAATAAAATTAAATTACTTAGCCTTCAGTTGTTGAGCTTTATTTTCCACTTTTTGTAATTCATAGGTCTCTAAGTTATATATACGGTTCACTGGTTAATCAGACTCCAGACACAGGGTCACGCCAGAAAAAAAGCTTTATTTTACACATTTATTACTTTATTCAATACATTTTAATAATTTATTACTTATTTTTATAACTAGCTTGAAACTTAGATACGTTAAATAAAATTCTTAATAGTTTAGCACAAAGAAGTTTTAACATAAATTCATTTTCAATGATTTGTTACTTAATCAGATTTATTACTTAGATATGGATTGTTACTTGTCACATAGTCCGTTTAAGTACCGTCCAAATAATAAATATTAAACCTGTCATTACTCAGCTCTGCTAAGAAATACGTAATAAAATAGAAGCTAAGTAATAAAATTAGTAATAAATTACTTAGCCTTCAGTTGTTGAGCTTTGCTTCTCAATTTTTGTCTTTCATAGGCTTCTAAGCTATATATACCGTAAAAGTAGTAAACCTACCACTGTTTAATCAGACTGCAAAGGTCAAGAACAGAAGCGTTATTTTACTTATTTAATAGTTTATTAATTTAATTTTATTGATATATCTTTTATCTTTGTAACTAGCATGAAACTTTGTTACGGTAAATGGGTTAATTGCTCAAATTGCCTTTATATTCAATGATTTTTTATTCAAACAGATTTATTACTTAGCTATGATATATTACTTCTTACACAGTGCTCTTAAGTACCGTCCAAATGATAAGTAATAAAATAAACCTGCCCTTACTTAGCTATACTAGTGTATATGTACGGTAATAAAATGAAAGCTCAATAATAAAATTAGAATTTAATTACTTCAGTTTAATAGAAGTCAATTAAGTGTTTTGCTTTATTAAAAAAAAAACGTGCCATTAAATACATTACTTCTATACAAGTGTTACTCATTTCTCAATTTAATAATTTCTGATTACATAGTTTACTTAATTCTCAATTTTTTTGTTCTTAAGTACCCCTCAATTAATTGCTAATTAACCTGTCATTACTTAGCTGAGCTAATTGATACGCACTAAAAAATAGTTAAGTAATAAAATCAGTAATCAGTAATTAAATACTAGATTGCAATGTATTGCAGATTACTGTAATTTTATGGCTTATCTAAAAAAACGCCTCATTGTGTCTAAGGACTTTTTATTCATTTAATAATCTATTACTTACAATTTTTAATTTATTAGTCAGATTTGGAATCAGCTTAAAAAATGCTTTCTGTTAAACCAACTTTTACCTAAAATATCTTAACATTTATTTTTTTTTCTACCACTGCTTTATCAGAGTACATAGTAACGTAATTAACAGAAAATTCCATGAGGCATTTACTAATTTGTTACTTAGATTAATAGTAATTTATTACTCAACTCTAAATCTGGCTTACTAATTCTTCACCTTAGATAATTGCTACGATACTGCAAAATTCTTTTTAACATATTTTCGCTACTAATGTATTTTTTTACTTAGCTAAGCTTTTTTATTACTTAGCTAAGAACCGTTACTTGTCATATAGCTCTTCTGAGAAATCCGTTCAATTAATAAACCTTATAATACTTACCTAGGTTACTCAATATGGAATTAAATGAAATCTAAGTAATAAAATTAGTAATTTATTAACAATTCAGCAGTTTTGCTTTAACTGAAAATGCCAATTTTTTTTTTATTTAATCATGTTTATTGCTTAACTAAAGGTTGTCATATACCATAGAGATCTAATAGATACCGTTCAAGTAATAAACCTGTCATTACTCAGTTATGCTAATGAATACGTAATAAAATAGATGCTAAGTAATAAAATTAGTAACAAATTACTTAGCCTTCAGTTGTTGAGTTTACTTCTCAATTTTTTAATTCTCAATTCTCAATTTTTTGAGAGTTTACTTTACAAAGAGTTTACATCTTAATTTTTGTCTTTCATAGGTTTCTAAGCTGTTTACACCGTACAAGTAGTAAACCGATCACTGTTTAAACAGACTGCAAGGTCACGTAGCGAACAGAAGTGTTATTTTACTTATTTAATAGTTTATTACTGAAATGTTATTGATATATTGCTTAGTTTTATAGCTAGTTTGAAACTTTGTTACGTTAAATGGTTTAGTTGCTCTTGCTCTAATTGTCTTTATTTGAAATAATTTTTTATTCCATCAGGTTTATTAGCTAGGTATACTTAGCTATAATTTGTTACTTCTCGCGCAGTGCTCTTAAGTACCGTCCAAATAATAAGTAATAAAATAAACCTGTCCTTACTTAGCTATGCTAATTTATACGTACGGTAATAAAATTAAAGCTCAACATTAAAATTAGAAATTAATTACTTCAGTTTAATACAGGTCATTTAAAATGTTTGTTTTATTTGACACATGGCTCCTATAGAAATGTTACTAATTTCACATTTCAACAATTACTGATTACACAATTTACTTAATTTTAAATTTTTTGCTCTTAAGTACCTCTCAAAGAATTGCTAATTAACCTGTCATTACTTAGCTGAGCTAATGAATACGCAATAAAGGGCAGTTAAGTAATAATATCAGTAACCAGTAATTAAATACTTAGATTGTAATGTATTGCAGGTTATTGTAATTTTATGGCTTATCCAAAAAACGTGTCATTGCGTCGAAAGACTTTTTACTCTTTTAATTTATTAGTTACATTTTATTAATGTATTACTCAGTTTTGGAATCAGCTTAAAAAATGCTTTCTGTTAAACAAGTTTTTGCCTAAAATATCTTAACATTCTCCATTTTGTTTCTAACACTGCTTTATCAGACATCATGGTAACGTAATAAACAGAAAGTTACATTAGACATTTATAAATTTGTTACTTAGATTTTAGTAATTTATTCTAGTAACTCTACACTCTTGCCAAAACTGTTTTAACACATTTTCGTTTTGCTGCTTTAAGCTATTTCATTACTTAACTAAGAATCGTTACTTGCCGTACGGTTCTTCTGAGAAATCCGTTCAATTAATAAACCTTACATTACATACCTAGGTTAATCGATACGGAATAAAATTAAATCTAAGTAATAAAATTCGTAATTTATTAATATTTCAGCAATTTTGTTTTACCTGAAAAAGCCTGTCGCGTTTTTTTTTTTGTTATTTAATCAGGTTTATTACTTCGCTAAGAGTTGCTATTTATCATAGCGTTCTAATAAATATTATTCAAGTAATAAACCTGATATTACTTATATGGATAAGTTGATATCTAATTCAATATAGGCTAATTTAGTAATTTCTGACCTAAGGCAAGTAACAAATTTAATAATTTATTACTTATCCCTTAATTCATTGCAGCTTATTTAAGCATTTCGTTTATATTCTAAAGTGCCTGTCGGTAAAAAATTGCTCCTAAAGACATGTCAGCTCAAACTCTTTTCGATATTTTTGGTATATTTCATTTAATAAAAGTGAAATATAAACATTAGATTTTTTAGTTGAGCTTCCAGTTTATTACTTAACACTTAATTACAGGAATGTAAGCAACTGGTAGGTATTAGGAATATATTACTTGCACTTCTTCAAGACCAAGCGATTTTTTTTTCAAGGCGATTTTTCAGTAATAAATTTATTTAAATAATTCACATTATTTAAATATATTTATTACTTATCGCGCAACTGTTCACGAAATAAGCCACGAAGTACTTTCCCTTCAAGTAATAGGCCTGACAGATACAAGCCTGACAAATACACAATTCTGGGATTTTTTTAACTTAACTTGCTGGATATGTTTACTAATTTATTGCTTTTTAAGGTGATGGCACTAGAATGTGAAATTAGATGTAAGATATTAAAGTCAACAAATTTAAGAATACAAATATCGACCTTTGATATAAAGGTATACAACGGTATGACAATGTACAATTATATACGACAAGTGGTAGCTAATAAGCAAAGCAAGAGCCTAAAACTGAATTGTGTGTGGAATCTTAATCGACAGCTCAACGTTTGCAAAAATTGATTTCCCAAGACGTCCAAGGACATTGAGCTTCTAAAATTAGAAAAAGAACTTGTTAGAGAAAATATGTTTACGAATAATTATTGTCGAATAAATATTTGTGAGTTGAAAACTGTCCTCTAGGTACCTACACCAGTATTTCTATATAGTTAGTAGGATCATTCTACATTTTCTGGATGTTTCAAATTTCTTCGCCATAGCCAAAGAGCCATGATGAATTTGATACCGGAGGGAATCGTGACTCCATATTCTGAAACGTCGCAGGAACTAATTTTTATGGCACTAATAATAAGTGACTGATCTAAATAATTAGTAACCATCCTGAATTGATTGTTCTCTCAAAATCACTTTTGGCTTAACCTTCAAACGAGTCATGTTTAACAACATACACATTTTGCAAAATCTCGCCCGAAAATCCAATCGCATATCTCGTAAAATTTACGACCCGTGTCAGTGGCGTGCTCTATCAATTAGAGCCGCGCTCTGAAGCAAACATTTGCAGGAAAATCGACTTTTGTTCTGGATCCAATTGCGTTTTTTTTTTGAGCTAACGAAACGTTTAATTGCTCGTAATGCGTATCGGCATAAACACGAAGTCTAATTTTAGTTGCTAGTGGTATAGTTGCTGCGCACGCCACTGTCGCTTGAACCATCGACATGTTCGTCAAAGTAACATAGACGAAGCGAAATAGAGCAATAATGTGTTATATCACAAAATCAATGACTATAGTGATAACGTTGTGTTACGCCACTGCTCGTGGTAGTGACTATAGTGAGAAAACTCGCGAGGTGTACCTGAACAAGCTGGGATATATACAGGGTACCGTGGTGTACCTGCGCAACCAATCCCTACCACCTGTAGCGGTTTATAGGGGGATTCCTTATGCCACTCCTCCAGTAGGTGAATTTCGGTAAGTTTTGTTTTAGGAGACAAAGCAATGACTTTGTCCCGGGGAAGCTTTGAATAAAATCGAAACGTCTGTTGCTTTTGTCTCCTAAACCAGGGAAGAAAAGAACAATTTTGGACAAGAAATACATCTATATGTTTAAAACAGATTTATGCCACCTAAAAGTACTGTGTCTTCGTGGCACGGGGTGAAGTACATGGAGCACTTTGGGCCGGTGTGTCCGCAGAAATTCCCGGACGAGTCGACTATGACTACAGCACGAAAGGAGTACGTCAATAGGCTGAAGAAGTATCTGCGATACCAAAGCGAGGATTGTCTTTATTTGAACATCTACACCCCATATCACAGTAAGTTGCAAGCACTCTATTAGCGTTCTTGAAAAGATGCGTCTTTGGAATACATTTTTGTTATTTATCCTACACGTTTTGTGTCCTAATACCAAGTTGAAAGAGGTGGATGGCGAGTGTAAGACAAAAACAACACTTTGTGAAATTGCCAACGTTTCGTTTATGTCTTACACCCACCATCCTTTTCTCACCTCTTTCAATGTGCTATTTGCGCTTGACAGCAATGTTGAACGTACCCCTTGACGTCTTTTGCGTTCTAACAACTGTTTAGGTAAAGATTCACTTCTGGAGACTCCAAAACGGGATTCCTAACGAATGTCACGCACCCGAGTTATGATGAACAATCTTTGGACTGTCGCCAGCCAAGTCTAAATATAAACACGCGCGCACGTTTTTGTTTACGTTCCTAAATATACGTACACTGCCTTAGCAAAAGCAGACTTTAACATTGAATTGCAAATCCGACCCTTAACCTTAGCACTGCGCCCGGAATCTTAATGCGTGCCCGCATAATGGCGCCAGTAAACAGCCCTTAATGGACGGAGCCATTTCGCTTGAGTTTGTCTCAAATGTGTGTACTGGTTACTGTTTTTGGTTAATGGGCAGTGTTAGGGTGGGAAACTTGATTTTTTAATGTACCCCGCATTATCGATACTTTTTATTTAAGTTTTGTTTATAAAATGTATGATCGCATATACTATTCAAAATTTCCTGTAAAACGTGCAGCGGTGTCTGCTTAAGACAAACAATGTAGAACCAAAAATAATGAATATTTGATTTTACCTTTACACCATGATTTTGTAGCTTTTCGCTAATCAGCATGGAGGTGTCAAATCCATATAACAAAGAAGTTATAAGGATATGCGAATTTTCATTTATCACAGGGACCATAATCCAAAAATACTGCCATCTCAATATAAAAAAAATCTTCTTAGAACAACACTAAACCATCGATTTAGTGCTTGTCAAATACCAATTAATATAAGGACAGTAGCAATGAGGATTTCATTCAATGGTCCTTTGATTCTCTATCCTTATTATTTCGTAAATAATCTTGGTCCTTGAAAATAAAAGTATAATCCTTAAATCTTTTCGAGGCATTCTTGGTAGTGTATATTTAAAAAATATTGCCATACATAGTACTTATTTGTGACGTTATTAAATAATTGTTATAATACGTACAACCAAAAAATTAAGCACATAACATCAATAGTAAAAGATTAAAGACCGATTGGAATTATTATAGTGATAAAATGTTACCATTCAATGGTCCTTTGATAGCATATCCTTAATATTTCGTTAATAATATCTACTCTGAGGTGAATTTCGGACCTTAACGATACAAATTTTATCCTTATTTCTTGATCAGGCGTCCTTAATATTATGTATTTCAAAAATGATGAAATACATGGTACTCATTAGTTGAATAAATAGTTGTTAGAAACGACCAAAAAATCGAGCAAAAAGGATCACGAGTATAAACTAAGGACCAAAGATATAATTCTAATTATTATAGTAAAGTAAATACACCATTCAATGGTTCTTTCATACCTACCCTTAATAATTCATCAGAAATCTCTAATCAGATACCTGAATTTTGGCACGTAACAATAAAAAATTTATCCTTAAATCTTGTTCAGGCATTTTTGGTAGTGTATATTTAAAAAATGTTATCATACATAGTATTCATTTGTGTCATTACCAAATAATTGTTATAATATATACAATCAAAAAATCAAGCGCAAAATATCAAAGATAAAATAAAAGATTAAGGACCGTTTGGAATTATTATATTGAAGAATAAAAAAGTCACCATTCATTGGTCCTTTGATAATATATCCTTAATATTTTGTGAGTCATCTCTACTCTGATACCTGAATTTTGCACCTTAACGATAAAAATTGCATCGTTATATCTTGATCAATATATTTCAAAAATATTATCTTACCAAACATAGTACTTATTTATGACACTAATAAATAATTATTATAATATATACAATCAAAAAATCAAGCACAAAGCCTCAAAAGTAAAAGACTAAGGAACGAAGATATGATTGGAATTATTATTGTGAGAAGTCACTATTCAATGGTCCTTTGATTATATATCCTTAATATTTTGTGACAATCCCTACTCTATTACCTGAATTTTGGTCCTTGACAATAAAAATTTAATCCTTAAATCTTGATCAGGCATCTTTGATAGTGCATATTTTAAAAATGTTACTGTAGATAGTACTTATTGGTGACATTAATAAATAGTTGTTAGAAACGTTAAAAAAATCAAGCACAAAGAATTACGAGTGGAAAACTAAGGACCGAAGATATGATTCGAATTATTATAGAAAATAAATACACCGCTTAATAGTTCTTCTCTCTCAAAAATCTCTACTTTTATACCTGAGTTTTGGTACTTAGCATTAAAAATGTAATCCTTAAACGATGATCAGGCATTCTTCATAGTGTACCTATAAGTTAAAATTGTTATCATAGATAGTATTTATTTGTGGCATTAATAAATAATTGTTATAATATACATAAACAAAAAATAAAGCGCAAAGCATCAAGAGTAAAAGATTAAGGGCCCGAATGGAATTATTATAGCGATGAAAAGTCACTTTTCAATAATCCTTTGATGGTATATCCTTAATATTTCGTGAATAGTTTCTCCTCTGTTACCTGAATTTTGGACCTTATCGATAAAAATTTAGTGCATATATATTAAACAGGCATCCTTCTAATAATATGTTTCAAAAATATTACCATACATACTGTTTATTGGTGATATTAATAAATAGTTTTTAGAAACGGTCAAAAAATCAAGCACAAAAACACGAATAAAAAAACTAAGGACCGAAGATATGATTGGAATTATTATAGGTAAAGTCACAATTGAATTACTCTTTGATACTATAGCCTTAATATTTCGTGAATAATCTCTACTCTGATACCTTAATTTTAGTTTTTAACAATAAAAATTTAATCCTTAAATCTTGCGCAGGCATTCTTGATCGTGTGTATTTTAAAAATGTTATCATACAGAGTATTTATTTGTGACATTAGCAAATAATTGTTATAATATAAACAATCAAAATATTAAACGCAAAGCATCAAGAGTAAAAGATTAAGGACCGATTGGAATCATTATAGTGAAAAAAAATCCTTTGATAGCACATCCTTAATACTTCGTGAATCTGATACCTGAATTTTGGAGCTTGGAGCTTGGAACTTTGGAACAATAAAAATTGAATCTTTTTATCCTAATAATTTGATCAGGAATACTTGATATTTATATTTCAAAAATGTTACCAGACTTACTTAGGGGTACTTATTTGTGACATTTATATTAATGAATTATTGTTATAATATATTCGAATTATACACAAAACATCAAAATTAAAAGGCTAAGGACCTTAATTTTGGTCCTTGACAATGAAAATTTAATCCTTACATCTTGATCGGGAATCCTTAGTATTATAATTTCAAAAATATTACCATACTTAGTACTTATTAATGACACAAATAAATAATTATTATAATATGTAAAATACTAAGGATCTAAGATATGATAAGAATTATTATAGCCAAGAAAAGACACCATTCAATGTTTCTTTGATACTCTATCATTAATAATTCATCAAAAATATCAAAATCAAAATCAAGAATGCCAAATTTTGATCAGGCATTCTTGATAGTGTATATTTTAAAAATGTTATCATACATAATATTTATTTTTGACATTAATAAATAATTGTTATAATATATACGAACAAAAAATCAAGCACAAAACGTCAAAAGTAAAAAATTAGACCCGATTGGAATTATTATGGTGAAGAAGTCCTCATTCAATCGTCCGTTGATACTATATCTTTAATATTTCGTGAACAATCTCTACTCTTATACCTGAATTTCGGTCCTTAATATTTAAAAAGCGGTACTATACATAGTACTTGTTTGTGATATTAATCAATTATTGTTATTATATATTTAATCAAAAAATCAAGCACAAAGATTCAAGGGTAAAATATTTGATAAAGATTTGATTGGAATTATTATAGTAAAGAAAAATCACTATTTAATTGTCGTTTCATACTATATCCTTGATATTTCGTGAATAATGTCTACTCTGATACATGAATTTTTGTCTTTAACAATAAAAATGTAATCCTTATATCTTGATCAGGCATCCTTGATAGAGTGTATTTTAAAAATGATACTAGACATAGTAATTATTTGAGACATAAAAATAAAAAAAATCAAGCACAAAAACTCAATGGTAAAATATCAAGTACCGAAGATTTGATTGGAATTATTATACCAAAAAAAAAAAAGTCATCATTCAATTGTCCTTTGATACCATATCCTTAAAATTTCCTGAATAATATCTACTCTTATACCTGAATTTTAGTCCTTGAAAATAAATATTTTATCCTTAAATCTTGATCAGGCATCCTTGATAGTGTATATTTTAAAAAATGTTACTGTACATAGTACTTATTTGTAACATTAATAAGATATTATTATTATGGATTTGGTCAATAAATCAAGCACAAAGAATCAAGAGTAAAATATTAGGGACCGAAGTTTTGATTGGGTTTATTATAGTAAAGCAAAGTCACCATTCAATGGTCCTTTGATACTACATCCTTAATATTTCGTGAATAATCTCTACTCTCATACCTGAATTTTGGTCCTTGACAATAAAAATTTTATCCTTAAATATTGATCAGGCAGAAGGGTAAAATATTAAAGACCGAAGATATGATTGGAATTATTATAGTAAAAAAAAGTCACCATTCAATTGTCTTTTGATATTATATCCTTAAAATTTCGTGAATAACCTCTTTGGTCTTTAACGATAAAATGTAATCCTTAAATCTTGAAGAGGCATTCTCGATAGTGTATATTTAAAAAATGTTGCCATACTTAATACTTATTTGTGACATTATTAAATAATTGTTATAATATATACGATCAAAAATTCGAGCAAGAAGCATTAAGAATATAAGTTTAAGGACCGTGAAAAAAGGCACTATTAATCCTTAACCTTTAACCCTTAAAATTTCCTTTTTGTTATCTACATAATTTTGTTCCATGATTTTGCTTGTTGACTTTTGAACTTTGAACATTGTAGATCCTTGACATGGATTCCTCAATCCTTGATATTTTGTCTCCGACTCCTGATATTTGTTCACAGCAACATCACAAGTACTAGATCAAGAACAAGATCGGTACAGTAAAAAAACTATTTTAAGGCAAGGACCTGAAGGTAATCCAGTAAGCTAACACTACTGACATTACAATCCTTCAGTTGATCAAATATAAGGATTGTGTCAAGAACAATTAAGAATCAAGTATGATCAAGGATCAAAGCTTTATCCCTTAAAGTTCCTAGTAGTTATCTAAACAACTTTGATTTTCCTTGCTGATCCTTGATCTTTGAACATTGTACATCCTTGATATGGGCTCTTCTATCCCTGATATTTTGTCTCCAACTCCCCATGCTTGTCCACAATAACTACACAAGAACTAGCTTGAGTCATACCTAACTTGGATTACAAATGCCCTAACTCACTATTGCAGGTTTGTATGTACAATAAGATTGGCAAAGAAACGAAAAAGTAATTTTGAAGCACCAGTGACATTGCATTTCTTGTATTGATCAAATATAAGGAATGTTTCAAGAATAATGAAGAACAAAGTATATCAGTGTCATCAGCTAATCACGATCAAGACGATACAATGTGCTTTGCATCTGATAACTGATTTTATGGAGACTGGGAAATCCCAAGGAAGAAAATTTCAGGTTAGTTTAAGTTAGTTTAGGTTAGGTTAGGATCGGAACTGACTGACTGGCCAACAATCTTTTTTTTTCTGATATATAATACATTAAATATCAAATTATAGCATATCAATTATCTATAACTTAATACTCCTATTGACAAGAAAGGGAGTGCAGCATACTAACTTTCCTGCTAAAGATGCAGCGGTGGCTATATAGGGCAAACCAAACAATCTTGAAATTCTATTTAAATACCCAGGCGCCAAATTAGCTATTCTAAGCCAAAATTAATTAAGAACATAATTGCCATTTGAAGCAACATATTCGAAAACTCTGGACTTGAAGGACAGAATCTCTGGACTTGAAGCCCGAAATTTCAAACTTTAAATTTTAGTTTTCAAACCTGAAGTTACGACGAGGGACATCTTGAATCGGGATACCTCCAACGTCATGGCTCAATTCTCAAATAACAAGGTTTCATGCCTGAAATGTAACAATTAGAGGTTAAATCTGAAGGCAATAAAAGACAGAGATTAAGAGACAAGGACTAATGAGGAAGTATTAGGGTTCAACTGTCTCTAATTCTTGAATTTGGTCTTTGATATCCTTGGCCGTTGTTCCGATGTACTGAATCTTCAATATATATGATACAATTGTTGCTAATTGATTTTTTTTGAGCCTAGAGCACTGATGCAACATGTGAGGTGATATTTGTTGAACACTGATTACTGATTACTCTGGATATTCATTTATTAATCTTGTTAGGTACGCAATTCGTCCACGTTGATGGCGGCCACCGCCCAAAAATTCACAGGTTGTCACTAAAAATCACTCGGAATCATGCCCACCCGAAAACCAATTAGAAAACCGAAGCTAATAATAAACAAATCTCTATTTCAGGAGCCGTTTGATTTTATAATTGGAGTCGTTGAATGCCAGCCAACTAGCCTCTAGCATTCCTGTTGACGTCCTATTAACATGTTTTGCCTGATCTTCCCGTGATGATGACAAACATTCATAAGCACGTAAACAGTAGTGTCTTACTTTTACCAACAAACTGATTCTCAGCTCTTAATTTCTACAAATGTTGGTAAAAAAAGTAATTAACTAGTAACAATGGTACATAACATTATATCGTGTTTTGGAACGATGTTAGCAGGCATTAAAAGAAAGCTTTCTTGAGCAACATAGTAGAGAGCGAATAAATGAATGCCATTAACCTAAAAGGAAAGAATAGCCGCTGAGGCTGAAGCCGAGATTGATCGATCCATTAGCACCTGATTGCATTTATTCCTTTCATGGAGCTTTTAGAGAAATTAAATAACCATAAATAGTAAATTTATTACCGGGCCCCCGAGACGAAGTACCATTTAATCCATGCGAACCATCTAGACGAATGGGAAAGGATTAGGATACGCACGCATCATCCACATTAGCGAAGAAGCAAATTAGAGTTTCAATTAGCAGGAGGCTCGTTTGCATTAAGCGACATTACCCAACTAGTGCTTAAGCACTTTAGCCTGAAATTTCCTAAACACGGGAAAAAGAGCCCCACGAATTTAGAGCCTTCGTTGCACTTTATCTCGCCGGAGCTCAGACCGAGTGGATATCTTCGTAAAGTCTTGGTTTTATCACTTTGCTGACACCTAATTCGGATCTTAATTTCAGTTACCGTCGGCAATGTTTACGAGGTTAAACGTAAATAGAGCGACGGCACTGAAATTGGTCGTGTTTGCGGGAAAATTAAAAAATTCTTCGAAGATGGGCCTGGATAAACATGAATGGTACAGCAGGGTGACGTGACATAGGAAAAAGATGAAATTGGACTAAAACGACTCTTCGGAGGGTTTTTGAGAGAATGAGCTACTTGACTCATAATAACTCAAACAATATTTTGAGAATTTAAAACTTATTGTGCTATTGTGCGTAAAGAGTCGCTTTCACGCACACTGATATATACCAAGAAATAACGTCCACAGCTATGGATAAAAATAAGCAACTATGTTAGTTTTGGTCAGAAACAGGTTAGTGTCTTAGTGCCCTGAAGATGATTAAGAAAAAACAGAAACAGAACAGATTTATTTATATATGTGTACCATTTGAACTTAGGCCTAAGACATCACCTGAATAAATAAACTTTTCAGCGTTTAAATGTGAGCTCAAAGCACTTGAAAATGTCCTACGAACTTTCACACAAATAATACATAGATGTTATTGACTCATCATCATCATGTTACATGTCATCAAACCTAGAAAGACCATTTTTTCTAAAATTTTCATTTCAGACATTGCCAGACCGCCTGATATAAAAAAGGCTATGAGCAGATGAAAGTTCTGGAACATTGGCCATTAGCTTCTACAGATGGCCCTGTCTAGCTGTTGCCATAGAGCATTGGCATCTCATAGGAGACGCTCCCGATAGTAGGAGTAGATTGGGCACTTTGGATGCCTAAACGACATACTTGGTTTAATCCTTGTTTCTAGGTCAAATGTTATTAGGTCAAATAATGAAATCTAAATCGTCTTGCCTCTTGATGCCTATTGATTCGTTTGGTCCACCTGCGATAGACCAGAAGTGATTCCCCATTATCTAAATGGTGGGCGTTCGAATTGTATCCCACTATTAGGTGCTTCGTTCCTCTTGGTTTAGTCGATCAGCTTTTGGACCAGGAGATTGATGAAACATTGCGTCTCCAGGGAGCAGCCGATCAGACTATTAAGTCCATTGATACCAAAATTGTAGTGCAGAACTCTGAGAGTCTAATGGATAAAATATCTTTCCTTATAAGAATAGCTGATCTTCTTTTCTTATCTTAATCGTAAGCAATCTTGGTATTACCTTGGTTATTAAATACGAACACCGGAAAATATACCTCCGATATTAAATCAGGAATCAGAAGAAGTAAGTAAGTAACTAAGTAAGTTATTTTTTTTTATTTTTATTTTAGTCTGCGGAATTCAAATCTTAAGGTTCTCTTAACATTGACAAGTATTCGACTTACCTGTGAAACTTCAAATTTGGATTTGAACGGGCTGTAATCCTACAAATTGTGCAGTGATTTACCATGGTACCTTTGGCACTTAAATAATATCAAAAAGTCACTAAAACGCACAAAAACGTCAAAAAACTCCAAGCAAATACAAACGGCGTCGTTTTACTACGAACGTACAACCAACACGTGACACTCGCATCAGCGACGTACGCGACGTTGTCACGTCGAGTGGTGAACACATGGTGGTGAATTTTATCCGTTACTTATTTTAACAGTTGTAATTCCGATTTTACAATATGGAGATTATAACAGGATTTGTTTATGTATGAAAACACTTCTTAAGTAGAGATTTCTGTTACATCGGTTATATTTAACCAGGAATGTTTCAATTATTCTAATTTTACTTTTATAGGCTATAAGGCCTAGGGAAAAGCGAGGCAAATAGACAACAGAGCTGGAAATTCTTATGGAGTGGGTTACACTGGAAGACGGGCACGTTTAGGCTGTATTCTAGACAGCACAGACTTTTTTAGGAAAAGCATGCTCCGTGACTAATGGTCCAGGGCTGGGAAGCTATTCTGAGGCTATCCACAGACTTTTCAGACAAAAACGGGCTCTCGATCGTAGAAACTTCGAGGGAGTGGTTGGACGTCCAAGAAGCCGAAGATTTTTTCTTTGTCTTTAAGGAAGTCTCGTGCTCTTCCAGAGCCTTATAGGGGCTATTAACAGGTGATAGTGCTGGGACATTAGCCATTAGCTTCTACAGATGGTCGTGTCTAGCAGTTGTAATGCCATAGGCTTTGCCAGGGTGGTAGGTAGCATAATTTGCCACACCCAAAGACTTATCTCTCTGCCAATTTAATGAGTTCCGCAGTGGGGACTGAGCTGGGATTTAAAATGAACACTATCGGATTGGTAGGGCTGCGCTGCTCGAAGGCATTGCTTTTCTAATCACTGTATGCATTACGGTTTCCTCTTCCGTATCATTCCGGAAGCATCTGAGCAGAAGCAGCATTGGTTCAAAGCTTTCCTCAAAGGCAGAGAAAAAGTCTCCGGCCTCTGGTGCGTCCGACTTCTTCCTCAAAGTTGCTACCTTTTGGTGGTGATGGAAAGACACAATCAAAGGCTACGAGGCAATGGGCGAAGTAATCTCCCGTGCTACCCGACTTCGACTGAATCGACTGTGGTGAGCTCCGTGGTATTTATCCTCTCGCCGTCGCGCTGCAGTGGAGGGACTGGGGTGGGGATAGTGGTGGCGCGTGGTTTCGGCGCACTTGCAGTATGTCGTAGAACTCGCTCCCAGTCTACACTTAGAAACGTAATTTCCTCCTTCCTATTGAAATTGTTGTCTCCTTTAAAGATCTCATCGGCCTCTCTAGTTAGTCTACTAGTTAGCGTCGCGCTCCACTGCAGCGCGATGGCGGGGGCATATATACCAGATTCGAATAAGTCAAGGTCGGGAAGCACGGGAGATCGATTCGCCCATTGCCTGATCGCCTTTGATAAAGTCTTGCGCAGCTGTAGACAAAACATCAAGAAGAAATTCCATTGGACCACGGCTTCAAAGAACGGAAAACACTTTAGATTTTATTTTGACCGGCCATGAAAGTCTTATAATTCTTCATCTTCGGTCTTTATACTTCATCGTTAAATGATATTTTGGTAGCCGTAGATTCTAGCATTTAAGAATCCATTTAGATTCACTTTGTTCTACACTCCTGGCCTTGACACAAATAAGAAGAAATTATGTAATCGATTTTAAAATGATTAGTCTGATGATATAGAATGTTTTAACCTACATCTCAGTTTCAGGGTGTCGATGTTTGAAAGGAGGTCGAGAGTCTGTTTACTAAAGAAGGTGTAGAAGCTATCTGGTCGATCTTTCATCTTCCTTCACTATCCCTTGAAAGAATCCATGAGGTTTATTTTTAAGCATTAGAGAATCCATGAAATTCTCATGAAACTTCTTCACTACAACAATCTCATGGTTCTTTCGAGGGAACCACGAGATTGTAGTCTCTCCTCTGACTTTATTCCTTTCACAGAACCTTCCCGAAGACTCGTTCCTATGGTCCCGGAATCTGCTTTCTGTAATTGGTGAGAGTCTCCTGTATCTGTCAGAGTTGCTCTATGTTTCAATAAACAATCGATGTTGAACATGATACCTCGACTTTTCAGATAGTTATTTTACCAAGACAGTTGTTCGGCGGCCTTGATAGGACTGTCAAACTTGATAGGACTCTCAAAAAAGACGCTCTCGATAGTAGGAGTAGATCGAGCACTTTGGATGCCTAAACGACATACTTGGTTTAATCCTTGTTTCTAGGTCAAATGCTGCTAGTCAATAGTGGGATCTAAATCGTCTTGCCTCTTGACGCCTATTGATTCTTCTGGTACACCTGCGATAGACCAGAAGTGATTTCCCATTATCCAAATGGTGGGCATTCGAATTGTATCCCACTATTAGGTGCTTCGTTCCTCTTGGTTTAGTCGACCAGCTTTTGGACCACACCAGAGGAGATTGATGAGACGTTGCGTCGCCAGTGAGTAGGCCGATCAGAGTATTAAGCCCATTGATACCAAGATTCTAGTGCGGAACTCTGAGAGCATAATGGATAAAATATCTTTCCTCATAAGAATAGCTGATCTTTTCTTATCTCCATCGCAAGAAATCTTGGTGTTGCTAGGTCGGACACTGAGCCTATGTTAGAATTCCAGGATTTCTGTATCCCCACCAGTTTCTTTAAACCTCTTCTCTAGCAGACAGGTTCAGCCGCTTTTGCTTTCTTAACAAAGAGTAGGACGATAATAATTAAGAGCTTAGTTTTAAACAAGTTTAGCCAGGAGCAGACAAACAATTCAGTCTTGGAGACTCCCCTGGTAATTAATATATCTTCCATTATTTGTAAAAAAAGCACTAAAAGTCGAGACTGACTTTCCAGAAAATTTCAGACTTATTGGCCAGATAGTCAAACTTAAGAAGCTTAACTGAAAAAAAAGAAAGAAAACCAGATCCAAATGTGGAGGTACTGCCTGCCATTTGTGGATCCAGTGAATGTATTGAGCATGAAGCATGAGCATTTGCTTTGGGATGTAGATATTAAAATGTAGAAACAGACTCATTTGACCATTGCAAACCAAAAAAACTGAGATATATATTCTGATTCTGATGATGACCATCTAACTTTGGAAGTTCGAAAAATACTCGCATTACATTATCGTGAGAGATTCCACTTTGAAAGTTGCGAATAAGGTCAGTTATAATCTAAAATATTTTATGGGCTTTGGAGCCGTGGTCCAATGGAATTTTTTCCTGATGTTTCGTCTACAGCTGCGCTACGCCGCACCAAATGGTCAAGCTGCGGTAAACATTATCAAAGGCTTCGAATCGGATGAAATGACTAAGCTTAAAAAATCAGAAGCCCTGCCACCAAGTCTGTACCGTTTGCCAAAGATTCATAAATGGGATGTGTCACTGAGACCCATCGTAAGCACCGTAGCAAGCCTAACCTACGAAATCGCGAAACACGGCACAAAACTGAAACCTAAAATAGGAAATACTGACAGCTTTACAAAAGACCCACTCATTTCGTCGAAAAACTGCATTCTTTGACTCTGTCTCCAGGATAAATTCTCGTTAGCTTCGATGTTGTTTCGCTCTCCACGATGGTACATATTAAGGGGGCCATGAAACATAACCAGGAATTTCCATAAGATATTGCCAAGTTGTTCCAACACTTACTAACCACTACATAATTTCAATGGAAGGCAGATTTCTATGAACAAACTGTGCTATGGGAAGCCCCCTTAGTCCAGTAGTAGCCAAATATGTTATGGAAATTTTCGAGACCAAAATATTGGCAACGGCAGAGGCCAAAGTGCTGGTTCCGATATGTGGACGGCACCTTTGTTATCTGGAGCCATGGCGAGGGCGAACTTCAAAACTTCCTCTTACATCTCATCTCTATCAACCCAATAATTCAATTCACTATGGAGATAAAAAAGGTAGGACGCCTACCATTTCTGGAGGTCTTAGTATCAAGGAGGCCGAATGGGAAGCCTGCGCATACGGTTTGAGAGTCAAGAGAATTTGTGAGCCGGCTGAATTGGAACGGGAAATGAAGAATCTGGAAAGAGACTTTGGTTGGAATGGATACAGCAAACACCAGTTCGACAGGGCCGACGGTCCAAGGAATGTCGATCGCCAGGAAGGAACAACGGAAAAAGATGAAGAAAAGCGAGAACAGATTAGCCTACCATACATCTACAAAGTAACGGACAGGATCGGCGGGCTACTGGAAAAGCACAATGTTAAAACTGTCTTTAAACCCACTCGTACATTACAACAGTGCTTACATTACAAACGTACCTTAGAACATGCTTACAACCGGAGTTTACCGAGTCTCTTGACAAACACAAAAGTCAGCAGTAGCAGAGCACGTTTTCTCTGAAGGTCACCACATCATGTCTACTACAAGGGAGCCGAAACCCCGCGCCACCAGTACCCCCACCTTAGTCCCTTCACTGCAGTACGACGGCGGGGGAATAAATACCACGGAGCTCACCACAGTCGAATCAGTCAACGTCAGGAAGTGCGGGAGGTCACTTCGTCGCCTTCCATTGGACCACGGCTTCACAGCTCGGAAAACTCTTTAGATTGTATTTTGACCCGCCGTGAAAGCCTTCACCGTTTTATATAACATCAGTTATAGTTGGTGATGAAGACAACTCTGACGATGAAAGTCTCAAGCTTTCTCTGCCACTTGCTCACTGTTTATCAACTCTGAAGGATCTTACTGTAGTGGACAAATGTCGACCTTGTGAAACATTCTGAAAGCAAAAACTCCTTCTCACAAGTGACAGAATATGAGCGTAAATTATTTCTTTACCATTAAGAAAAAGATGATCTTGTTAGGCAAGTGAACAAATAGAGATAAAATGTTTTGAATGATTAAAACCCCCAAACTTTCCATGATATTCAAGAATTTCTCTCTTTTCTTTTTCAAGCCCTTGAGTGGGGCCGCAGGAAGGAACACAAGTTTTTAATCTTGAATGAATGCAACATGCAATATACAGTATTTGGCAAAAAATTGTCTTGTATTAAAGGTAATTAAGGAAGGAGTAACGTGATATCTGAATAGGAGAATGTAAGAGACCCGTTCGCACACAAAATCATAAATTTTTCAGGTAATAAACTTACACATAAATATTTCTTTTATATTTTCTTATAAGCATAATACATCAAAATTCGCTTATATACCCTAGGAACATTTTCTGGAGCATTTTGGCGGAATAACTCAGCCACTATGCCAAACCTTTCACTATGGCGTTCGACTAGAAACTAGAGTGAAAGGAAGCTGAATCTCTTGCCCTATATAAATCTTTACCTCAACAGGATGCGTCCCGCAAAATCGAGCACCCGCCATGCCCACATCCAGACGGTTGATTATGGAAACCACGTAGGGCTGATATGCTACCGATAATGTCTCGGCCTACTTTATGAGCCCTACGTTCAATTTACGGCCTCGTGGGCGCAGAGTAGGCCACAGCAATACGTGAGTGAAATAAATGATCCAGACCAGAGCTTATTTAGTACACATAAGTCAAGTACGTAAACATAGAGAGGCGATAGGGAGTTCGCGTACTTTCTTTTTGCAAGTTTCGAATAACGTACCTGCACGGACACTGTCAATGTGTACAGTTCCCGAGGAGCACACGAAGCGAGCTGGAAAAGTCTCAGCTTTCAGTTGTTTTCCATTTACATACGAAAGTAAACAGGATAAAAGTGGAGAGAATAGCTGTGAAGCGAAGCTTTTAGGGCTTGAGCTTGCTACGTCCGGTGGCTTTGGATTACAAATAGGGTTAAGCTAGATGTATATGTGGGGTGTATTTTTATGCCGGGCTTGTTTGCAAAGTCAACACGTTTCTTCGTTCAAGTTCGAGGAGGCTTTCGCGCTTTGATATCAATAGAGAAACGTATCGACCTTTTATGTTCCATTAAGAATGGAATTGCGATGATATTTTTAGTTCTTCAGCGAACAGCCACTTTGTGCCCACTCAGCACAGTGCACGTGCTGTAACTACAACTAGGGCAAAGCTAAACTGTGGAAGATTGCGTATAATTGTCTGCTAGCTTAATATTTGCCTTTCATTAGACAATTCGCGGAAGCTTGGGTGCTGCGAATTCAGGACTATTACAAACTTGCAGTATTTTCCGCTTTGTAAGGCATCAAATGTGGCAAATAGTATTTAGTGCTTTATGGAGGCGCAAAGAAAACTTAGGCAAAGAATTTATACATTTTATAGTACCATACATTGTTGTTCTTCAACCAAAATTGTCGTTTTAACTAAAACCAAGCAGACATCTAATAAAAAATGATTTGTGATTACAAAAAATAATATTAATGAGAACTAAAATAAAATACTGCTACAATATACTACGACACAGGCAAGCAACGATACAAGTTCAAGAACTCGTTTAGGATTTCAGTCAGTCTTCTATTTATAGATAATCTGCGTAGATAACAAATGACTGTCAACAAAGCTAATATTAATACCTAGTTAAATAAAGAATAAACTAAAGACTTTCTAAGGACCGTTCCAGTATCAGAATCTCCAGAGGATGGCGACGCCAACTCAGAACTGCAGGTGTCATTGTTGAGGCTCGTCATAGAAGCGTAGAAGGTCTGAATTAGGGATTTTCTAGCACATTTTTCAAAATGTTCCTCCTTCTTTTCTCCAACTATCTCGAACTTATTATACCTAAACCATTACACATGTCGTGACTACAATTTTTGGCTCAGGTCTTTTCACTGGATTTTTAGGGCCGGTTGTTACTATGGCCCTGGGAATACCCCTCTTTTCCTTAGGTGCTAAAGGCCTCACATACAAATCATCACAGCCTAGGGGTTGCTTCCTGCTATGTCAAGAGTGTAAGTTCTCGGGGGAGGTACTGGAGGAAATTTTTCCTTAGTCAACCAGTATGATCACGAAGCACTTTTGGATAGTTTCTTTTTTTCATCCAGGCTTCTTGAAGTGTAAAAGGAGGAGATCTTTCGATTTTTATACCTCGAGGTAACATTGATATCAAATTGGGGTTTGAAGCTCTTTAGGCGACGAATGACACTGTATTCTAGGACTTGGACAGGATTGGACTTCAAGGCCTTCAGAATTAAGCTCGTGGTACTTCTGCTGCGCCCCCAATAGTCCTTAAGAGTCGAGAACTCTTCTAGTGTAATGTACCTGAGAAGTGGAATAGGAGACTGCTGCAGATAAGAAAAATGCAGGGATTTGGTGAGCCTTATGGTTTCCTACATCATAATCCTGGCACCTCGGCTAGATGGAGAGGCATTGTGGGCGACTGAGACCTTGTTCGCTCGTTTTCTTCTATTATGTCTTAAAGAAACTTTAATAGAATTAACATAGTCATCACGAGAACTTATCCATTGATACAAGAAGTCTTAATTAGCAGAAAGTTTGTTGCTGGTATAGGACAAAATGGTCTAGTAGGAAAATCGTCCAGGAGCTCCAAGCCCCTCTCATTTTTGATGCACTTGATGTAAAAGAAAATGAAGAAGGCCAAATTCGCTAAAAAAAACGGCTCCGACAATGATCAAAACGCTAGCTGATGAGGTGCCTTGGTGAACTTCTCCTAGAGGTGGCCCTGACCACTGGCGACTAGTTTCTTTGAATAGGTATGCTGTCAAAGCGAATGGTGAAAACACGAAAGTGGTTTCAAGGTAGTGGTTGCTTAATGACAAAAAGGGACGGTGTTGTTTGCCTTGGTATCACGTATTTGTCAAACTACTCTTTGTGCAAACCAAATGGTTTCGATATTTCTCTACCATTCGCTATAAAGGAGCCTTCAGATATTGGTGAGCTCTCAAAGAGTGAGAGAATTTGAAAAACTCGGATGCCAAGCAGCTGAAAAGACGGTTTTAATCGATTTTGAACGTGTCACGTTTGTAGTCTCTACCACAGGTCTGAACTAAAAGTCTCCAAAATGGTGTTCATTTTCTCAATTAAGTGACTATACTGTGACTAGAACAACAGCTCTTTATGAGTAATGGGGTTCAGAATAAAGGTATCACTCTTGCTGAGAGTAGAAGTGGGAACAAGTTCCAATGAGCTATTATAGGCCAAAATGGCAGGCTAACAGCCTAGGGGTTGCTTCCTGGCTTGTCAAGAGGGCAAGTTCTCGGGGAAGGTACTGGAGGAAGTTTTTTTCCCAAAAGTGAATACAGTTCCAAATTGACTGGCATCTATCTAAGTTTCCTTAGTCTACCAGTATGACCAAGAAGAACGCTTGGAAAGTTTCTTCTTTTGATTGTCATCAAGGCTTCTTGAGGGAGGTGAAACAGGAGGTATTTTGTAGTTTCATCCTTAGAGGTAACTTTGATGTTTAATTGGGGTTCTAATCTCTTTAAGCGTCGAATAGCGAGGTAAAATAGGTCTTAGACATGATCGGACTTAGACACCGTGAAATTAGCAGGATCGATACGAGCATGAGCTTGGCCTTCGCAGCCTTCAAATCTAAGCTCGTGTTACTTCTGCGAAACTCCAAGTTCGACTGCTAAGGACAGTCAAGAAGTCTTTGAATGTGAAACGGACCTGCTGTGTGAAGCAACAGACTGCTGTATATGAGTAGAATTCAACGAATTGGTGGGTTGTGGCTTTATAACGCTGGGACCTTTGCCAGAGGGAAAGGCACCGTTGGCGAGTGAGTCCTTTCGAGCGACCGCCCTTTTCCTTCTATCAAATCTAGAAGAAGCTTTCATTGAAGTAACATAGTCATCATGAGAACTTATTCACCGATACAAGAAGTCATAATTAGCAGAGAGTTTGTTGCTGGTATACGACAAAATGTTCTGGTAGGACAATCGTCCAAGACCTCCCACTTAAAGTAGAAGAAAATGAAAAAAGCTGTATTGGCTAAAAGTAAAATGGCTCCGACTATGATCAAAACGTTAGCTGAGGAGGTGCTTTTCTTCGCTTCTCCTGGAGGTGGTACTGCCACTGGATACTAGCTACTTCGAATAGGTATGCTGCCACAGCAGATTCCTGATGGTGAAAACAGGAAAGTGGTTCCAAGGTAGTGGATCGCTTAATGACAAAAAGGAAAGGTGTTGTATGCCTTGGTAGCAAGTGTTTGTCAAACTGCTCTTTGTGCAAGACCAAATGGTTTTGATGTTCCTCTATCATTCGTTACAAAGAAGCCTTCAAATGTTGGTGAGCTCTCAAAGGTTGAGAAAATTTGAAAAATTGGGACGCCAAGTAGCTGAAAAGAGAGTTTTAATCGATTATTATTAAAAAGTAATAGCGGAGTGAAAGAAGTAAAATTCGGCTGTATTCCTAAAACTAAGAGTTTGTAACTGAGTCAAGTTTGCAGTTAGTTCATCTGTCTGTGTTTGGTTGATTTACTTAAATACCAGTTTGTAGTCTCTACCACAGGTCTGAACTAAAAATCTCCAAATGGTGTTCATTTTGTCAATTAAGTAACTATACTACGACTGGAACAACAGTTTTTTATGAGTAATGTGGTTCAGAAAAAAGGTCAGCCTTGCTGATCAGTCTTGCTGTGTGATTTATGGTGCAGTCCAGGAAGCTAATCAGATCATCTGCTACCAAGCTGAAGATTCTATCACAGAACTGCAATTGTGAGCAGTTATTTTCAGAAACCTTTGACAACCGTTTAGTCCATTATATCACTTGCATGCTATCAAACGAAAGTCTTTAGCAGAAGGAAGGAATGTTCTTGACCGAAAAACGTGACAAGTTGTGAAGTCCTTCGGTTGTCGATCTGGGCGAAGGATAACTAAAACTTCAAACCTTCCAAACTTTTGATATTGTTTAGTATGAGGGCTAAAATGTGATGTTATGGTAGGTGTAACATCGTATGAAGCTAGTTACTTACAGATTAATGTCCGACAACCCAAGAACTTCCGACAGATCGACAACCCAATCCAGACTGACATCGATCCAGACCGAGAACCCGACAACGCAAGAACTTCACAAGTTGTTAAATAGCAGAAGACAATTTAACGTTTTTTTAACGTTTTAGCTTTAACATCTGTAGCTTTTGAGCTCGCAGAACGTCAACTTAACTCAATGGAAGTTGAGCCTATTGCCAAATAAAGTCGATAAATTCAGGAAGTATGAAGCGTCAGGGAACGTCATGAATTCAGTCTAGAGACTATGAAATTCTAAATTCCTAAAAAAAAAACTCAATCTAGAATTGGAACCAAAGATTGGGAATGGTGTATATGCAATAAGGTGGGCTATATTAGTCGAGCATGTGGATAAGGAAAACTAAATACAGTCGGGGAGTTTGAAGATGGAAATGTGGAAACCGAAGAGGATACAGGTGCTGAAAGAGGTACTGAAAATGTTGAATTCGATTTTGAAGGTAAAAATGTTACTTTTGAAACAATTCTAAAAGTTCGTAATTTCTAAAAGTTATTATCACGTTACCAAGCTGACGTCAGTTTCACATAACTAAGCTAACGTCACAAGAATGTCTCTCTGACATCACATTTTAGGTGACATCACCTCCCACATTTTTACGTCATCGTGATACTGGGGACAGTTTAAACACCGGGTGTGTTTTGGTCAGTAAAGGAAAATATTTTGTCAGATTTAGGAATGTTATTTAGACGACATTTTCGTTTTTGGGTCATCTCAGTTTTTCTTGAATGTACGTCTTCAAAAGATTGAATGAATATAAAATACACTTCAATACTGGCAAACTCTAAAGAGATGGATATCATATCAAATGCAAGGTTTCTATCCGACACTGATGAGAGAGGCCATGGAGATTTTTAAACACGGCAACAATTTCAACAGGAAGGAGGAAATTACGTTTCTAAATACAGACTGGGAGCGAGCTCTACGACATACTACAAGTGCACCGAAACCCCGCGCCACCACTACCCCCACCCAAGTCCCTCCACTGAAGCGCGACGGCGGGGGAATAAATACCACGGAGCTGACCACAGTCGAATCAGTCAACGTCGGGCAGTACAGGAGGTCACTTCGCACATTGCCTTTCATGATATCTGCAGTAGCTGTGGACTGTAGACAAAACGTCAGGAAGAAATTTCATTGAACTACTGCTTCAAAGACCGGAAAACACTTTAGATTGTAACCCCTAAAGTCTTTAAAAATTAACTTGAATTTTTAGGTCATAATATGGACACTGTGGGTATTCATTCTACGTGGGGCCATCAGGTTGAACTCATCTCTACAGTTGGTTACTGAATTAAAATCGTGGCTTTGATTGTTGAACTGTTATGGAAAGTGTACATAGTTGTGCAACTTAAGACACGTATATGATTGATACGAAATCGTTCAAATAATGACTTTCAAGAGAATTCTTCGTATAGATGGATACAAAATGACAAATACAAGGCGGCTTGAGTAGGACAATATAGAGAGGCCTAGTAGGAAGTAGAGACGAATTAAAACGTAGGTAACTCCTAATCTTTGAGGCGGAAAGTTCATTTTTTACTACTTACTTTTGGGTGAAGCCTCATCCACTTTTTTGCCCGATTCATAAATAACTAACTAACCTGAACTAAACAGAACTAACCTGAACTAACATGAACTAACCTGAACTAATTTAATAATAACAGTTCAGGTTAGTTCAGGTTAGTTAGTCAACTAGGTCGATTCTCTCAGATCAACTAGGGTCATTTGTTATTCGCAGTAATTTTACTGTGACTAGTGCGAAATTCTTTCTCTAACAACGAACGAATCGGGCATAAAAGTGGATGAGGCTTCACCCAAAAATAAGTAGTAAAAAAAGAGTCAAAACGTGTTGCAGAAAAGGGAGAGAATTTGGATAGAAATCCCGGAAAGTACAAGACTGATTTAAGCTGATCCGGTTTGAGAACTAGAAACGCTGGTACTCTATACATTTATCAACAAAATACTGACACCTATCCAATAGTACCTTCATACAACATACTGGTAAGTTATCTCTGTTCCGTAGTCACCAGCAGTCGGGGAATTGTAATACTTGCTGAGTATGCGTGGTATCTGGGAGGTAGAAATTACCATTTAGGGCTTTCCTTCGTCCACCTCTGGATTATACCGATAGGTGGAATGCTCATTTGTTAAAATTGACGTCTGTTCTTCGATTGTTTATCTCTTGGGTTTTAACTTCTTTAGATGATAGTGTGGGTAAGTGGACCCTGATAAGGCTGCTGGTGGCTCCTGTCTTCTCTCTCGGTGTGTCTGCAATAAGATTCCTCTATGAAGAACAAGTCCGTTCTCAAAGAGACTTGAATCAGATGAACCTGAGGGTTTTAGTCAATGTCAAAGTCTCAAAAATAAGTGGTACATTAGGAGACAAGATTCCTCCTATCACTCATGTAGTCAATACGGAGACTTAAAACCTACCCAGTGAAGCGTCTTTTTAGTGATACCATTTGAAGGCTGGTGATCGCTTTACACATTCACTGTAGAATTCTCCGTACAGCCTCTGAATTTCTGAACAGCCCAGATACCGGCAGGAGCCCATCACCATTTAGTGATGATGCCACTTTTTTCAGCTTGGGTAAGCAACCTTGATGGGTATTCCACTGAATTTTCATATTCGTCTCCCCCCCCCCTGCTCCCCCCCTGCTCCCCCCCTACCTAACCTGCTCTCAGGGCATACCTCTTAGCGTCAGACTTATGGGTGTATGGTTGTGGCTGAGGGCTTCAGCTAGAAAGTTTCTCCATTCCCACTTAGCGCTTTTCTTGGTCAATGAAATAAGCGCTTTAGAGACTTGAGTAGAACCACCAATTAAGCGGCGGAATTAGGAATATCCATGATGGCGGCTTCTTTAGATTTATCAGAGTGATGAAATTAGCTTAATGTGATGAAATATGTCCAAGGTTGAGTGGAGGCAGACATGCCACTTAACACGATTCAGCTTCAATTTGAACAAGTTTAACCTTCTCTTCAGGTCTTCAGGTCCAGCGAGTGGCTCGAAATTAGATAGACATATTACTCTTCAAATCTACCACTAATCACTCTTTGGTATGGAATGAATTTGAACGTCTTTAGCTACAAACTATTAAATTAAAAAAGAAATATGCTAAACTATTTAGTAATTTTGCAGCAGGAAACAACTCTTATAGCTAATTCGCTAAGTTATGTCACCCACTAGCACTAAAATCTTAACGAACTTAATACAAACTGCAAAGTTGATTATCCTTCCCACTCCTGCACTATAGTAAACAAGGAACGAAGGCTACGTTAGGGAAATTCATGGCACCGGCAAACGTCGCCATCCTATTAAATATAACGTAATGTCACTTCGGGACGTCTAGGATAATTATTTCCCGAGGTGGAAAAGGACTTTCTGCATAAAATATAGGGAGACAAGGTTTCCGGGAATATGGGCAATTTCAAGGGTGTCTTTTTGTTTTTATCGCTTTTAAAAATCCAAAAAAAAAATAAACAGCCCTCCTTATCTAAACCAACAGCATCAGAAATCAGATATTCCTCACACATTTCTTACTTCCTCAATTCAAGCCTCGACAAGACCGCGTCGTATAGCGAGGGTTCCCGGATAGAATCTTGTCGACCCGACAATAATTGGAGGTTTGTTAGGGATTTCATTGGCCGTGTAAATAGATTACGGTTCCGATGGAAGAAAGGGACGATAAATGGCGTTAATAAAGTAGGAAACGCCAAGGAATAGGGAAACTGGCACGTCGACCACGATTTTTTATGGCCGTGTTTATTGCTTCGCGCGCCGGTGCTAGGGGCTCAAGATGGGTTAATTCAAGCTTTTGTTTGGTCCTATTGGACACTCACAAAAAGACCTACAGTATAATAGATTTTTTTACTTTTCTACAGTAATTGCTTATACACATGCAAAAGTTTTAAAAGCCCTTGAAGAAACCCTGAAACACAATTTCAATAAAAATGAAAAAAAAAATGTTATATGTCAATTGAAAAGTCGATGGGAAAAAAAAGTATTTTAAGACAACATCGGCGAAGGAAAGGCGGTGTGATGTTATGAAGGTTCTCGACTAGTGCTGCCACCTGTGCGTCGGTGCATGGTGAATGCTGTTGAATTGAGAAAACCGCCTGCACAGTACTCTCTTCCTCATGACAACAATTCGGTAGTGTAATCTAAGAAGTGAGAGTTGAAAAAAAGAAATCATAAGGTTTCTTGTTGAGGAGGAGTGGAGCAAGAAGCATGGGAAGGGACACTAGCAAAAAAAGATGATGCCTCGGTGCCATGTTCTGAGAGAGAAAGAAAGACAGACTTGCTTTGTTTGTTGCTGCGTGCGATGTGTGTGTGTGTGTGTGTGTGAGAGAGAGAGAGAGAGAGAGAAAGAGAGAGCTGCAGTCGAATCCGGTAGTCTCTTGGGGGGGAGGGGGGAGAATACTTGACCAGGTCAGTGTTGCTGCCAGATAAAAATTCTTAAAATCTCCAGAACTTGGAAGGAGAAATTTGCCAGATTTATCCAAAAACCACCAGGTCAGTTATGTTTTGTTAAAGTTTCAATCTGAGTGACTGCGTAAAAAGGAACTTAAAAACAGGTTTCCTGTCTTCTGTAAAAGCTATAAAACTAGGTATATCATAGCGAAAGACTACAATTTACGCTACACTATAGCAAAAGAATTACAACTAATCCTGAACAAATACATTTATTTTATTAACAAAACAATTTAATTCAGTAGAACGTTACTAAATTCTAAAATTGAAAACCAAAACTATAAGTAGGTTAATACAGGACAAAAGGTCACTTTTCGCATCACAATTATCTCTACAAACATGAATTTTTGCCTCGTTTTAGAACTTATCCAAACTGGACATAACTGCATGGAAAAACATCGAAAAATTGGGAATCATTAATAGTTAAAAAACACTGTTTCTTGCCAACACTGTCGTAAAGGAAATCGATTTACTATACAATTGTTTACTGGTAGAAAAAAATCAATTTTAGGTCAAGAATTCCTTGAAAGAATACAAATATAATAAAAAGCGCAAAAATCAACAAAACAGGATGAGGCTAAGAATTGAAAAATATGAATAATAAAGAAACAATAAGAAAGAAAAAAAAGTGAATTTAAAATTTCAAAAGAACCGAGTAAAATAAACTTTGAAAAAATTCAGAAAATTATAATAAAAATAAATCCGATATAGGTAAGAACATTACACAAATTTAAAATATTTTAAATTTTTTGCCAAAATCATTCAAAAATAAAAAAATAAATCTCTATAAATTCAAGTTCATAAATTCAAGTAAATAAATTTTAAGTTCGCAGGAGAAGTTTTATTTCAGGGCAAATCTGGATAAAAATTTGAAAAATTAGCTAATATTAATATGAAAACAAAATTTTTAGCCAAAATCGTCTCAGTGCAAATCAATTTCTATTAGAATTTACTCGTTGCAAATGCTCAATTTTGGATCAAAATTAGCTAGAAAGAATAACCCAATAAAAGGCTCAATTTAGATCGATGAAAAAAATATTAAATAATAAATTTTGAGCGAAACAAGACAAAGAATAAGAATAGGAAAATGTGAATAATAAAAAAGTAATAAGTAAAAGAAATAACAAAAAAAAACTACAAAAACATCGAAAGTAAAAAATTCTGGAGTACTAGGAAATAGAATATCCAAGAGAAGCCTTCGTTAGAGGCATGATTTGAAAATGTTTTTAATTTTCGGTCAAAAATCGTTAAAAAACTTTAAAAAAATTGTTAAAAATGGTCCCTTTTCGGACCATAATTTTTTTAATAAAAGAAGATTCTAAACTCGTTGGAAAAGTTCTATTTCGGTCCAATAGCGTATGATAAATAAAAAAGTCAGGAATTGTTAATCGTTAAAAAATACAGTTTTTAGCCAAAATTGTCTCAATGCAAATCAATTGGCATTAAGTTCTTCACCCGTTGAAAGAACTCAATTTTAGATCAAAATTAACTAGAAAAAATAACCCAATAAAAAGCTCAATTTAGGTCTACCAAAATAATATAAAATACACAATTTTGAGCGAAACAGGACAAAGAATAAGAATAGCAAAATGTGAATAATAAAAGAGAAGTAAATAAAAATAAAATAACAAAAAACTTCAAAAAGCATCGAAAGTAAAAAAATCTGGATAGCTTGGAAATAAAAAAAGTATATCCAAGAGAAGCTTGTTAGAGGCATGAGTTTAAAAAATTTGTTAAAAATGGTCTCTTTTCGGAACATAATTTTTTTAATAAAAAAAGATTTTAAACTCGTTGGAAAAGTTCTATTTCGGTCCAATACCGTATAAAAAATTAAAAAATCAAGAATTGTTAATCGTTAAAAAACACAGTTTTTAGCCAAAATTGTCTCAATGCAAATCAATTTACATCATATTTTTTAACCTTTGAAAGAACTCAATTTTAGATCAAAATTAACTAGAAAAAATAACCCAATAAAAAGCTCAATTTATTGTAACTCAACTTAAATTGTTTCGATTTCTTATTTTCTGGAGTTGGCAAACTTCACATCTATTGCAAAAGTTTTAAAAAATCGTATACTGGGTGTTTGTTTTGAGGAATCATGAAAAGAACAACTTTATTATTCCGGCTCTGGAAATTTAGAACTTTTTGTTAGCTTCCTGGGTTCTTCTCCTCCATTGTCGCACGCACATGCAATTTGAATGCATTTCTGCAAAAATTCTGGAAAATATGATTGATTTTTGCTTTGGGAAAAATTTTTACAAAACCCTGTATATCAGTAAGAAATGAGTTCTGAATTTTTTTAATAATGAATATGTGTTGGCATGGTCAAAACCTATCTCCAATATTAGTATGTACATTTCGTCCTGTAACACCCTGTATTTTAGGTCAAGGATACCTTAAAAAATAAAAATATGATAAAAAGAGCAAACAATTGAACAAAACTTGATAGAAATTGGAATCAAAAATATGAATAATAAAGAAACAAAAAGAAAGAAAAAAGTAAATTTAAAACTTCAAAAGAACCGAGAAAAATAAACTTTAAAAAAATTATAAAAATATAAATCCCATATAGGGTACACAAATTTAAAATATTTTTAATTTTTCGCCAAAATCATTTTAAATAAAAAAAAAATCTTGATAAAAACAAATTTTTAGCTCGTAAAAATAAAGTTTTATTTCAGGTCAAATCTGTATAAAAACTTGAAAAATTAGCAATTATTAATTTTCTAACACAGTTTTTGGCCAAAATTGTCTCAATGCAAATCAGTTTACATTATATTCTTTACCGTTAAAAAAGCTCAATTTTTAATCAAAATTAGCAAGAAAGTATAACCCATAAAAAGCTCATTTTAGATCGATAAAAAATATATAAAATACAAAACTTTGAGCGAAACCGGACAAAGAATAAGTATAGGAAAAAGGGTAATAAATAAAAGAAATTACAAAAAAAACTACAAAAGCATCGAAAGTAAAAAAAATTTGCATAGCTAGGAAATAGAAAAATATATCCAAGATAAGTTAAAGCCATGATTTGAAAATATTTTTAATTTTAGGTTAAAAATCGTTTAAAAACTTTAAAAAATTTGTGAAAACATTGCCTTTTCATCATAATTTTTTTAATTAAAGAAGACATTAAACTCGATAGAATAGATTTATTTCGGTCCAAAACCGAATAAAAAATTAAAATATCAGTCAGTAAAAAACAATCATCGTTAATCGTTAAAAAAACACAGTTTTTTGCCAAAATTGTCGTAATGGAAATCAATTTACTATACAATTGTTTACTTGTTGAAAAATTTTGTATTAGGTCAAGGAGATAAAGAATAAAAATATAAGATAAAAATATGATAAAAAGAGTAAAAAATAAAACAAAACTTGAGAAGAATAAGGATTAAAAAATATAAAGGATAAAGAAACAATAAAAAAGAAAAAATGTAAACTTATATCTTCAAAAGGACCGAGTATAATAAACCTTAAAAAAAATCTGAAAATGATAAAAAAATAAATCTCATGTAGCTAAGTGCACAAATTTAAAATATTTTTAATTTTTTGCCAAAATCATTCAGAAATTAAAAAAAAAATCTCTGTAAAAATAATTTTTTAGCTCGTAGGAGAAGTTTTATTTCATGTAAAATCTGAATAAAAACTTGATGAACTAGCTATTATTAATTTTTTAACACAGTTTTTAGTTTATTTTAAACTCGTTGGAAAATTTCTATTTCGGTCCAATACCTATAAAAAATTATAAAATCAGGAATTATTAATCGTTAAAAACACAGTTATTTGCCAAAATTTTCTTAATGGAACTCAATTTACAATAGAATTGTTTATTAGTTGAACAATTATATTTTAGGTCAAGAATACCTTAAAAAATAAAAATATGATAAAAAGAGCAAAGAATTCAACAAAACTTGATAAGAATAAGAATTAAAAAATATGAAGAAAAAAGAAACACAACGAAAGAAAAAAGTAAATTTAAAACTTCAAAAGGACCGAGTAAAATAAACTAAAAAAAAATCAGAAAATGTTTAGCTCGTAGGCAAAGTTTTATTTCAGGTTAAGACTGTATAAGAACTTGAAAAATTAGTTATTATTAATATAAAAACACAGTTTTTAGCCAAAATTGTTTTAATGCAAATCAATTTACATTATTTTCTTTACTCGTTGCAATGTTGGATCAAAATTAGCTGGAAAAAAAAACCCAAAAAGCCAATTTAGATCGATAAAAAAATATTAAAGGCAAACTTTTGAACGAAACATGAGAAAGAGTAAAAATAGAAAAATGTGAATAGTGAAACAGTAATAAATAAAAAATACAAAAAGCATCAAAATTAAAATAATCTAGATAGCTAGGAAATATAAAAAATATATCCAAGAGGAGCAGACGTTAGAGGAATGAGTTTAAATTGCTGTAATATTTAGGTCAAAAATTGTTTAAAATTATTCAAAAATTTGTTAAAATAGGTCCATTTTCGGGTCATAACTTTTTTAATACAAGTTGATTTTGGACTCGTTAGAAAAGCTTTATTTAGGACCGATACCCTATAAAAATTTGAAAACTCAGGAATCAATATTCGTCGAAAAACCCAGTTTTGTGCCAATATTCCCTCGTTGGGAAACTTACAATTTTAGGTCAAGAATACCTTGAAAGAATAAAAACAAAACGAAAACAGCAAAAAATCCGAAAACATGATAAGAATTAGAAAAGAAAAATATTAAGAAGAATAAAGAACAAAAGAATAAAAAAAGTTAATTTCAAAAGCACCGAGAGAAAAGAAAACTTTTCACAAATTGCATTTTTCATATTTCTCTTCATCTTTTCATATTTCATATTTCTAATTTTGGGTCAAAATCATACAAACACTTTAATTTTTTTTTTATTTGCGCCAAAAGTGTACAAAAACTTGAAGAATTAGGTATGATTGACACATAGTGATAATCACTTGTGCCTTATACAGGGTGGTCTTTATAACATGAGACAGATCTGGAGAACTAGTTCCAACGGTGGTTTATATTGTACAGAAGATTCTGTTTTATTTTACGATTTTTACGTATACAAGGTGGACCAAAGAAGTTTTACATAATATAATTTAATATTTTTAAATAGGATACCCTTCACTTTTGTCTAAATTTTGATAGATCTTAGTGCTTTTTCTTGGCCGTGAAAATCTGACATCATTACCGGCAGTAGTTGGAATACCCTATATTTAAAATTCTGGGTTTTTTCTGCATCTTATTAGCAATGAAATGTTATTTTTTTCCTATCAGTCTCCTATTTGCTCATGTCAAGAATATTGGCAAACAACGTCAAAGCCAAATTTCCAAGGCGAACACAATGCCATATTTTTGGAATAGATAATACAAGATCCATATAGGATACTTTCAGTTTATTAATAAATTTCTCTTAAACTACTGCAAGCAACCACAAGATCTATCAAACTATGGACAGTGTCGTATTTAAAAATATTATTGTGGGCCACCGTGTATATGTAAAAATATTTTCCTAAAATAGACCCTTCTGTACAACATAAGTATCCGTAGAAAGCAAATCTTTAATCCTACCAGTTCTCGAGATATCTCGTTGTCTCAAGTTAAAAAGACCACTCTGTATACTGGAGCACTGGTTTATATTTTGCAAATTGTATTTGAAGACAGCTTCGGCGAAGGAAATGGTGCGATGTTTTGAAGAATTCCCGCTAGTGCTGCCACCTGTGAGTCGGTGGGTGAATGCAGTTGAATTGAGAAAACTGCCATAGTTACATATTTAGGTAGACAAGATACTCATTTCTGGTTGGTTTTTTATTATTTTTTTTTAATTTTTAGGCATGGCTCTATGTCTCCTCACTGCCTTTCTCATTTCCCTAGACGTTATTCGACCGTCTTAGATACGAGTTTTTTTGTGAACATAATATATTCTATTGCAATTCAATACATACCTGCACTCTAATTTCATTCAATCTACAGTGTTTTCCGGGCTTTGACGCCGTGGTCCAAAAGACTTTCTTCTTGACGGTGGGACGAAGGGGCGATGTGATCTCCCGTGCTTCTGGAGGTTGACTGATTCGTCGGTGGTGAGGTCCGTGGTATTTATTCCCTCGCCGTCGCGCTGCAGTGGAGGGACGAGGGTGGGGGTAGTGGTGGCGCGGGGTTTCGGCGGACTTGAAGTATGTCGTAGAACTCGCCTCCAGTCTGCATTTCCTGTTGAAATGGTTTTCGTGTTTAAAGATCTCAAAGGCCTCTCTCGTTAGTCTCGAGCCTTATAGGTTTAAGAAAAAAGTTTTTTTATCTTTTTATTTGGATTAATAAAAAGAAGATAACAATAACGAGAATCACATAAGATTGTAGTGGTAGAAAAGTATCATACTTACCTCCCCTTGAAGTGTAAATTAACGTCCCTTGAAAAAATACATTGTTCTTTCGTAAAAATAAGAGAACAGGAGAACAATTTCTCGCCGTTTTCCCATTTGAAGCATCGACGTGCTAACGAGGCAAAACCCAGGCTAAATCATAACTGAAAGAAATATTCGTCATCTTTCGTTCTACCTCGGGCTTCTTCTCTACGATATTTTTAGTTAAAAAGCCTTTATTTCGCGGTTGGTGATTTATTTTTAACGAAATCCCTTTGTGCCTTTTCTCGGCTAGGATTATCTTTTCGATTGTTCTTCTGCGCAACAAAAGAACGAGGCCGTGATTAATTAATCGAATGAAACCGCGGCTTTTTTTCATTTAATTTCGCGCAACAACCGCACTTCTGACTTCACCCCTGTATAAAACTGGCCAACCGGCCGCATTAAAAACTTTGGAAAGAAGGCAGCCATCAAAGTAAATTATACCCGATAGTTCTGGAGTTTGCTGAGTGCGGCCATTAGGCGAAGAAAACTTTTAAATTATCGGAACGTCAGATTCACTGGCGGAAGTTAAATTATATTCGATTTCTGGGAAAACAGACCGTGATGTCCGTTCCTTCTACCTAATGACGAAATTACTTGAAGTCAATTAACGCCGAAGTTTGATATTGCCACCGACGAGAATCGAGGGGTTAGCGCGACTTCCTTGCAAAAGTTTATTAGAAAGTTTCTACAGGTTGCCTCGTTAGGCAGACGGGAAACTAAAAACTCCGATAATCGGTTACTTTGTTGGAAAGATCCTCTGTCAGGATGCCACATCAATTGTCTCGCTTCTTGAAACTATAATTGTATTATTCATCTTGTTCCACGTCCACAGTGATTTATCCTCAGAATATGAACTATTCAGATATGTTGGTGTCTAGTAATCAAAGGTTCCAACAAAACAATGTGCCCATAAATTCCATTTTTTGTCCCTGGACGTTTGCATATCCCTAGACGTAATGTGATTATCAAGTTAGTTTTGGTTAGTTCAGGTTAGATTATAACTTGAGAAATCGCGATGTCAAGTCAACTAACTTAAGACGTCAAGTGACGTCATTTCCTTAGGAGTTCGCCGCCATTTAGTGTGTTAAACTGCTAAAAAAAGGGCTTAAAAATGTGGGAAAAACTAAAAGTTGAAAGAAAAGACAAAAAACAAACAAAGCAAAAGAGTAAAAAAAGGGTTGAAACAAAAAAAATAACAGAACATAGAAGCAGAAAACAAGAAATGGAATAAGTTAACCCTGAAAGAAAAAATAAATATATTTGAGAGAATTATTAAAGAGAAAGTATGTAAAAGTAGATAAAGGAGAAAACCTTCTGGCTTTTAGTGGTAAGAGAAGACAATTTGGTTTCATGTGAGAAAACAAAAAAGAATATAGACGAAAGTTGCGGACTCGAAAATGTCTGTTAGGAACATGCTTCAAGGGTAAAAAATAAGTTGGGGGTTGACGCGAAAACCACTTCTACTATCAAAACCAGATTCTTAAACAAAACAGTTTTTTTAACAGAATACACGAAAACAACTTTGGGGCAAATGAGAAAAATATCAGAAATAAGAACGAGTACGATAAATATTTGTCCAATAAAAACCCACTTATTTGAGGTGTCAAAGAAGTGTCACAAAGGTCGACAGGAAACCTAATGCTTTCACAAAAATCAAACCTGTCAGGTAGAGATTTCATCAAAGCAAAACCAAAAACATCTACCCAAGAGATAAATGGACGAAATAGGGACAAAAATGAATTGGATAAGAATATCTAGAATTTTAGCTGAAAACATTAAGTTTCAATGAAAAACCCCTAATGCTCACAGACACATTTTGAGATGTTTTAAGGCGTTTTACGTCGATCCCTGCTGATTTTAGCCGAAAAAAAATTAATCTAATTGAAAAAACACTAATAAAACCTATAGACGCAATTTGAGAAGTTTTAAGACGCGTTACGTCGATATTTCCTGATTTTAACTGAAAACATTAAGTTTTACGGGAAATCCACTAACGATGCTCGCAGACACATTTTGAGATGTTTTAAGGCGTTTTGCGTTGATTTCTGCTGATTTTAACTGAAAAAAAAATAATTTTATTTAAAAAACACTAATAATGCTTATAGACGCATTTTGAGACGTTTTAAGGCGCGTTACGCCATGTTTTTACTGATTTTAGCTGAAAACATAAAATTTCACTGAAAAAAAACACTAAAAATGCTCACGGACGCAAATTGAGTCGTTTTAAGGCGCGTTACGTCGATTCTTACTGATTTTACCTGAAAGCATTAAATTTCACTGAAAAAAACACTAATAATGCTCACAAACGCATTTTGAGACGTTTTAAGGCGCCTTACGTCGATTTTTACTGATTTTAGCTGAAAACATTAAGTTCTAATAAAAAACCCCTGATGCTCACAGACACATTTTGAGACGTTTTAAGGCGTTTTACGTCGATCTCTGCTGATTTTAGCTGAAAAAAAAATAAATTTAATTGAAAAAACACTAATAATGCCTATAGACGCAATTTGAGAAGTTTTAAGACGCGTTACGTCGATATTTCTTGATTTTAACTGAAAACATTAAGTTTTACGGGAAAACCACTAATGATGCTCGCAGACACATTTTGAGATGTTTTAAGGCGTTTTGCGTTGATTTCTGCTGATTTTAGCTGAAAAAAGATTAATTTCATTGAAAAAACACTAATAATGCTTATAGACGCATTTTGAGACGTTTTAAGGCGCGTTACGTCATGTTTTTACTGATTTTAGCTGAAAACATAAAATTTCACTGAAAAAACACTAAAAATGCTCACGGACGCAAATTGAGTCGTTTTAAGGCGCGTTACGTCGATTCTTACTGATTTTACCTGAAAGAATTAAATTTCACTGAAAAAACACTAATAATGCTCACAAACGCATTTTGAGACGTTTTAAGGCGCGTTACGTCGATTTTTACTGATTTTACCTGAAAGTATTAAATTTCACTGAAAAAACACTAATAATGCTCACAAACGCATTTTGAGACGTTTTAAGGCGCGTTACGTCGATTTTTACTGATTTCAGCTGAAAACATTAAGTTTCAATGAAAAATCCCTGATGCTCACAGAAACATTTTGAGACGTTTTAAGGCGTTTTACGTCGATCTCTGCTGATTTTAGCTGAAAAAAAAATAATATAATTGAAAAAACACTAATAATGCCTATAGACGCAATTTGAGAAGTTTTAAGACGCGTTACGTCGATATTTCCTGATTTTAACTGAAAACATTAATTTTTACGGTAAATCCACTAATGATGCTCGCAGACACATTTTGAGATGTTTTAAGGCGTTTTGCGTTGATTTCTGCTGATTTTAGCTGAAAAAAAATAATTTTATTGAAAAAACACTAATAATGCTTATAGACGCATTTTGAGAGGTTTTAAGGCGCGTTACGCCATGTTTTTACTGATTTTAGCTGAAAACAAAATTTCACTGAAAAAACACTAAAAATGCTCACGGACGCAAACTGAGTCGTTTTAAGGCGAGTTACGTCGATTCTTACTGATTTTACCTGAAAGCATTAAATTTCACTGAAAAAACACTAATAATGCTCACAAACGCATTTTGAGACGTTTTAATGCGCCTTACGTCGATTTTTACTGATTTTAGCTGAAAACATTAAGTTTCAATGAAAAACCCCTGATGCTCACAGACACATTTTGAGACGTTTTAAGGCGTTTTACGTCGATCTCTTCTGATTTTAGCTGAAAAAAAAAAAATTTAATTGAAAAAACACTAATAATGCCTATAGACGCAATTTGAGAAGTTTTAAGACGCGTTACGTCGATATTTCTTGATTTTAACTGAAAACATTAAGTTTTACGGGAAAACTACTAATGATGCTCGCAGACACATTTTGAGATGTTTTAAGGCGTTTTGCGTTGATTTCTGCTGATTTTAGCTGAAAAAAGATTAATTTCAATAAAAAAACACTAATAATGCTTATAGACGCATTTTGAGACGTTTTAAGGCGCGTTACGTCATGTTTTTACTGATTTTAGCTGAAAACATAAAATTTCACTGAAAAAACACTAAAAATGCTCACGGACGCAAATTGAGTCGTTTTTAGGCGCGTTACGTCGATTCTTACTGATTTTACTTGAAAGCATTAAATTTCACTGAAAAAACACTAATAATGCTCACAAACGCATTTTGAGACGTTTTAAGGCGCGTTACGTCGATTTTTACTGATTTCAGCTGAAAACATTAAGATTAAATGAAAAACCCCTGATGCTCACAGAAACATTTTGAGACGTTTTAAGGCGTTTTACGTCGATCTCCGCTGATTTTAGCTGAAAAAAAAATTATTATAATTGAAAAAAAACACTAATAATGCCTATAGACGCAATTTGAGAAGTTTTAAGACGCGTTACGTCGATATTTCCTGATTTTAACTGAAAACATTAAGTTTTACGGGAAAACCACTAATGATGCTCGCAGACACATTTTGAGATGTTTTAAGGCGTTTTGCGTTGATTTCTGCTGATTTTAGCTGAAAACATAAAATTTTGCTGAAAAAACACTAAAAATGCTCACGGACGCAATCTGAGACGTTTTAAGGCGCGTAACGTCGATTTTTACTGATTTTTAACTGAAAGCATTAAATTTCACTTAAAATATCCTAATAATGCTCACAAACGCATTTTGAGACGTTTTAAGGCGCGTTACGTCGATTTTTACTGATTTTAGCTGAAAACACTAAGTTTCAATGAAAAACCCCTAATGCTCACAGACTCATTTTGAGACGTATTAAGGCGTTTTACGTCGATCTCTGCTGATTTTAGCTGAAAAAAAATAATATAATTGAAAAAACACTAATAATGCCTTAGACGCAATTTGAGAAGTTTTAAGACGCGTTACGTCGATATTTCCTGATTTTAACTGAAAACATTAATTTTTACGGGAAATCCACTAATGATGCTCGCAGACACATTTTGAGATGTTTTAAGGCGTATTGCGTTGATTTCTGCTGATTTTAGCTGAAAAAAAATAATTTTATTGAAAAAACACTAATAATGCTTATAGACGCATTTTGAGAGGTTTTAAGGCGCGTTACGCCATGTTTTTACTGATTTTAGCTGAAAACATAAAATTTCACTGAAAAAACACTAAAAATGCTCACGGACGCAAATTGAGTCGTTTTAAGGCGCGTTACGTCGATTCTTACTGATTTTACCTGAAAGCATTAAATTTCACTGAAAAAACACTAATAATGCTCACAAACGCATTTTGAGACGTTTTAAGGCGCCTTACGTCGATTTTTACTGATTTTAGCTGAAAACATTAAGTTTCAATGAAAAACCCCTGATGCTCACAGACACATTTTGAGACGTTTTAAGGCGTTTTACGTCGGTCTCTGCTGATTTTAGCTGAAAAAAAAATAAATTTAATTGAAAAAACACTAGTAATGCCTATAGACGCAATTTGAGAAGTTTTAAGACGCGTTACGTCGATATTTCTTGATTTTAACTGAAAACATTAAGTTTTACGGGAAAACCACTAATGATGCTCGCAGACACATTTTGAGATGTTTTAAGGCGTTTTGCGTTGATTTCTGCTGATTTTAGCTGAAAACATAAAATTTTGCTGAAAAAACACTAAAAATGCTCACGGACGCAATCTGAGACGTTTTAAGGCGCGTAACGTCGATTTTTACTGATTTTTAACTGAAAGCATTAAATTTCACTTAAAAAATACTAATAATGCTCACAAACGCATTTTGAGACGTTTTAAGGCGCGTTACGTCGATTTTTACTGATTTTAGCTGAAAACACTAAGTTTCAATGAAAAACCCCTAATGCTCACAGACACATTTTGAGACGTTTTAAGGCGTTTTACGTCGATCTCTGATGATTTTAGCTGAAAAAAAAAATTAATATACTTGAAAAAACACTAATAATGCCTATAGACGCAATTTGAGAAGTTTTAAGACGCGTTACGTCGATATTTCCTGATTTTAACTGAAAACATTAAGTTTTACGGGAAAACCACTAATGATGCTCGCAGACACATTTTGAGATGTTTTAAGGCGTTTTGCGTTGATTTCTGCTGATTTTAGCTGAAAACATAAAATTTTACTGAAAAAACACTAAAAATGCTTACGGACGCAATCTGAGACGTTTTAAGGCGCGTAACGTCGATGTTTACTGATTTTTAACTGAAAGCATTAAATTTCACTTAAAAAATACTAATAATGCTCACAAACGCATTTTGAGACGTTTTAAGGCGCGTTACGTCGATTTTTACTGATTTTAGCTGAAAGCATTAAATTTCACTGAAAAAACACTAATAATGCTCACAAACGTATTTTGAGACGCTTTAAGGCGCGTTACGTCGATTCTTACTGATTTTAGCTGAAATTTCACTAAAAAAACACTAATAATGCTCACAGACACATTTTGAGACGTTTTAAGTCGATCTCTGCTGATTTCAGCTTAAAAGAAATTAATTTCATTGAAAAAAACACTAATAATGCCTATAGGCGTATTCTGAGAAGTTTTAAGACGCGTTACGTCGATATTTCCTGATTTTAACTGAAAACATTAAGTTTTACGGGAAAACCACTAATGATGCTCGCAGACACATTTTGAGATGTTTTAAGGCGTTTTGAGTTGATTTCTGCTGATTTTAGCTGAAAACATAGAATTTTACTGAAAAAACACTAAAAATGCTCACGGACGCAATCTGAGACGTTTTAAGGCGCGTAACGTCGATTTTTACTGATTTTTAACCGAAAGCATTAAATTTCCCTTAAAAAATACTAATAATGCTCACAAACGCATTTTGAGACGTTTTAAGGCGCGTTACGTCGATTTTTACTGATTTTAGCTGAAATTTCACTAAAAAAACACTAATAATGCTCACAGACACATTTTGAGACGTTTTAAGTCGATCTCTGCTGATTTCAGCTTAAAAGAAATTAATTTCATTGAAAAAACACTAATAATGCCTATAGGCGCATTCTGAGAAGTCTTAAGACGCGTTACGTCGATATTTCCTGATTTTAACTGAAAACATTAAGTTTTACGGGAAAATCACTAATGATGCTCGCAGACACATTTTGAAACGTTTTAAGGCGTTTTATCGATTTCTGCTGATTTTAGATGAAATAATTAAATTTCAATGAAAAACCGCTGATGCTCACAAACACGTTTTAAGGCGTTTTAAATCAATCTCTGCTCACTTTAGTTGAAACAAATATTGATTTCAATGAAAAAACACTAATATTGCCTATAGACGCATTTTGAGAGGTTTTTAAGACGAGTTACGTCGATGATGTTCCATTATGCCCCAACGATGCTCGCAGACAAGTTTTGAGACGTTTTAAGGCGTTTTGCGTTGATTTCTACTGATTTTAGCTGAAAACATAAAATTTCGCCGAGAAAACACAAAATGCTCAAGGACGCAATCTGAGACGTTTTAGGCGCGTCACGTCGCTTTTTACTGCTTTTAGCTCAAAACATTAAATTTCACTGAAAAAACACCAATAATGCTCACACACGCATTTTGAGGCGTTTTAAGGCGCATTTCGTTGATTTTCACTGATTTTAGATGAAATCATTAAGTCTCACTAGAAAACCACTAATGATGCTCGCAGACGATATTTTGAGACGCTTTAAGGCGTGTTACGTCGATTTCTACTGATTTTAGCTAAAAACATTAAATATCATTAAAAAAACACTAATGATGCTCACAGACGCATTTTGAAACATTTTAATGCGCGTTACGTCGATTTTTACTGATTTTAGCCGAAAACATTAAGTTTTACTGGAAAACCACTAATGAACCTCGCAGACTTATTTTGAGACGTTTTAAGGCGTTTTACGTCGATGTCTGCTGATTTTTGATGAAGACATTAAATTTCACTGAAAAAACACTAAAAATGCTAATGGACGCATTTTGAGACGTTTTAAGGCGCGTTACGTCGATTTTAATTGATTTTAGCTGATAAGACTATGTTTCACTGAAAAACCGCTAATGATGCTCACGGACACATTTTAAGACGTTTTAAGGCGGTTTACGTCGATTTCTACTGATTTTAACTGAATATTAAATTTTGCTAAAAAAACACTAATGATGCTCACTGACGCATTTTGACACGTTTAAAGATGATTATCCATCGTACTCAACTCTGATAAAAATGGTAACTGGCAACATTGCTTTGAGCGAAACGAACAATATGAAAGTATTGAAAGTTGCCTAGTTCAGCAGGATGCCAAAAGAAAGCAAGAGTACTGGTATAGAGGACGTTTTATGTCGATTTTCTAGTGATTTTAGTTGAAAACATTATATTTCACTAAAAAACCACTAATAATGCTCACAGATGCATTTGAGATTCCTACTGATTTTAGCTGAAAATATTAAATTTACCAAAAAATCACTAATGATGCTTACAGACGCAATTGGAGACGTTTTTAGGCGTTTTACGTCAATCAAATACTGTTTAGCTGGAAATATTGAAAAACAAAAAAACAAAGTAATAAAAATTAAAATAAAACAAAATATGGAAACAGAGTGGAAAATATTGGTACTGAGATACTAAAAAATATGTCTGATTTTTAGTAGTAAAAAAAAGACTGGTTCATGTTTTGCAAAAGCAGTGAGTTATTGTACAAGAGCAGGCACCACCTTCTGGCAAACCAAACAATCATAAACACTGTGAATAGTAAAAGACTCTTACGAAGCTGCCTGGAGTGCCCTGTTATTGTACCTTATCGGTAACAAAACAAAATATAAGCAGCGTGGTAGTCACTAACTTGCTAACTAACATATCCGCATATTGGTTTAGGTGTCTATCCCTCATCAGTACAGGTATGACTGACCGATACAAAACATCCAAAAAACAGAGGCAATCCCTTTTTTATCTCCACAGGAAACTAGTTTTTTTTGGAGTTTAGTTTTATAGAGTTGAGAGTTAAGACTTTCCATAAACTATTTGGGTATTTACTAAGAGGGCTGCCCATAGTTACACCAGTTTGCTCATAGAAATATTCCTCCCATCGCAAATATCTAGTAGTTATACAGTATTGGAAAAATTTAGCAAAAGCTTGAATCGAATCAGTGTTTACATATTATCCTCCTTGTTCAGGCATCTAGAAAATTCAGCAGTTATCCACTCTCCCTGAAGGTCATAATATTTTTTTTCTACAAACGTCAAATAATGACGCATTTTATGCTTTCATTAGACAAACGAAAACCTAACCATTTTTGAGGATCAGAATGTGAGTTCACTTTTCCGCGCGTTGCCCAGGACAGCAAGCGAAAAAGATTTTATCGCTTGCTGTCAATAGCAACTACCACCACTCAACCAATTATTAAAAACGTCATTGTCACCTTGATTTAAATTTTTAGATTGTGTCTTCAGTTATACTCAGTTGTGATTCACATTATTTGAAATTGATCATTTGCAGAAAAAACGCTGTATGCATTACGAGCAAAAAGTAACTTTTTTGCTCTCGAGTGATTGCCGCTCTCCGCTCCGCGTCGAGCGGCAAACTTCACTCTCCGAGCAAAAAAGTTGTACTACATAAATAACTATTAAACTAGGTAGATATATTACGTCACTGTCCGACACTAATTTTAATTTTCAAGCACAAGGACAACTTTAACAGAAACTAATGGACTAAACTGAATCAACCCCGCCTCTCGCCCCCCCCCCCCCCCCCCAATGGTTCAGTGGTACAATCAGGCAACGCTGAGACGCCAGGAAAAATGCAGAATTTTGCATTGTGGATTCACGCAAAATCCTGATGACTAACTCTAAAACCCTCAATCGTTAACTGGGGGAAGCCGTCCCCAAACGTGACCTCGAAATTTCCTCCCAACATTAACCTAAATTTTCCGACTGGGCTCCACTAACGCTAATTCCAATATTAATGCAGCTTAAACGTACTTAGCCTGGAAACTTTGTAGCAATGCACATCACTATAAAGTCCGGACGGGGTCCCGATTGGGGCCCTTTGCAAATCCTGCCCGCTTCCAAACTCTATTAGATGTGTATACCAATTTCGTTAAGCCACGCTCCCTTGTCACTCCCGACTGTCTTGGATGGAAATGGGCCCTACACACAAAGAAGAGGTCAATTTAGATGGAATTTAAACTTGTTTCGGTAGTCTGCAAAAACTTTGAAATTGGTGTAATATTGCCGAAACCCACCTAGCGACAAAACCGACCATTAAAAATAAATCTGGGCCATCAGCAGAGCCAACAGCTTTTTAATGTTAATGCATTCGAAACGACCCTCTGTCGTTACGTCCTTTATGAAGAGAGATCGACTCTAAACTTTTACAGTTACGACTCTATTTCCGGAATATTTGGATTAGGTGATTCGACAACAGGTTTATCGACTCTTCACCTCTACCTAGATGGGCGGCGTTGCCAAAAGATTTTTTACACCCATAACATTAAACATTCAAGGGAGTATTCAAAGGGATTTAAGCTCCATTTATCTGTAATGGAATTCTTTTGTGCCCTTCTGCATGAGATAATCTTTTTTATTTCCTTCCATCAGGCCGACCGTTATGATTAACGACATTTTAAGCAGGCCGGGAAAGAATGGAAATAAACGCTCTGCAAATACAAAGCTTGATCAATTGACGATACATTCTACATTGTAGGACTCGAAATTTATTAACGCAACATATGGCCGACGCTTAATGGCGGATTCTCTGAGTTCCATTGTTTCCAGAATTCGCCATAATGACTTAGGCATTAGTTTTAGGTAGGCGTCGAGTCAAACCGGGAATCCGGGATCGAATAATTATTCCTGATATGGCCGGTAAATAGGTTAGAGACGATGCTGGTGGGAAGTTGTTTAGCTAAGATTTAGTTACAAGTTTGTTCTGCCATTTAATGCTAACAATATCAATTCCCAGAAAATGGACCTGTGGGCGAATAAACCTGTAGAATCATAATGTTTTTAGCTACGTCACCTGACAAAAGTATCTTGATTTTCTGCAATAGTGTCTAATGTCTACGCTTATTTCCAAATGAAAGATTCTATGCCACATTGTGAAAGTTTATCGTACCGACAAAATCTTCGTCAAGTTTTTCCTCATAAGTGGTTTGGAAGTCATGGAGCTATTGAATGGCCACGTACATTCCCGCATTTTATGCCCTTAGACTTTTTTGTGGCCCTTTTAAAAAATGTTCGGTATAAAATGATAAAAAGGTGGTAAAAATGGTAAAAATTAAATTACACAATATTGACGTGTTAAAACAATAGAAAAACAATGAAATGTGGAATAATATCTGAAGTTTTAATATCTTAAATTGTTTTCTATAGTAAATTTTTAGGCACTTTAAAAATCAGCTTTTTTGACATTTAAGGGACTGGTTTCCTCCCATTACCTTGCTACGTTCATGGGAAATTGAAAACGTCTAATTTCCACCAAAAGCAGCAAAAAGAATTTTTTTCATTTTTTTCACGGGATTAGATTTACTCCCATTCGCTTTGTGAAGTTCATGGGGGATTGAAATCGTCTCATTTCTATCAAAATCAGGAAAAAAAAATTGGGATAAATTTGGCAATCGTAGTGACTCAAACAAATTGACCAATCGTAGTGAATGTAACGGTTTTTTACGGTTCTTTTTCTCCATTTTTACCATTCATTAACTAAGATCCCACTAGTTCAATGGTTCCGACGATAGACCCCTTCTATGTTCAATTTTTAGACGCTATATTATCAGCTTTTTTTGACGTTCTCTCACTCCCATCACCTTGCTACGTTCATGGGGAAATGAAATCGTCTAAATTCTACCAAAGCAGCAAAAATTGTTTTTTTCTCTTTTTTTTTTAAATTTATTCAAGGGATTAGATTTACTCCCATTCGCTTTGTTATGTTCATGGGGGATTGAAAGCTTCTCAGTTCTATTAAAAGCAGGAAGAAAAATGGGATAAATTTGGAACGAATTGACCAATCGTAGTGAATCTAACGTTTTTTACGGTTCTTGCTCTGCATTTTCACCTTCCATTAGCTAGGGCCCCACTAGTTCAACAGTTTCGACGATAGACCCCTTCTATGGTCAATTTTTAGGCACTATATAATCAGCTTTTTTGACGTTTAGAAAAAACTTATTTAAGGGACTGATCTCACTCCCATCACTTTGCTACGTTCATGAGGAAATTAAATCGTCTAATTTCTACAAAAAACTACAAAAAAAATTTTTTTCAATATTTAGGAAGTTAGATTTAAGTTAACAGCACATAAAACTTCTGTGGCATCAATTATTATTCGGCAATTGTATATGAACTGGCACAATTTGGTAGACATGTTCTATTCATTTCACGTGGTGGTATATTTTTCATTAAAATATTGAAAAGGACTTCATGAAGCACATGTACAAGTGTCACCACTATGTTTGTAACAGTACCCTCAGATATCTGAAACCGGTAGCCCAGATCTACATAAGGAAAATTTTGCCTCAACTTCATCAGAGTTAGGAGCAATTGATCTATTCTTGAAAGCTTTTGAACTTTCCACTGTAAGTAATAATTTAACTCAAGATCCTCTATTAAGTGGTATAAAGCTTCAAATAATTTCCTTTCTAGCAATCCGGTGTATTCCAATATTAACTTATCTGAGTTAGCAATATTTTCATAACTAAAATGGCATTTTAGGGTCTTCATAAGTAGATCTTTTTCTTCAATATCACGTTTAACAAAGTACATTTCTGCTTCATGCAATACTTCTGAGTATCTATCTGGTTGAACTGTTGGTACAAGTTGTTTTTCTTCTGCTGGTTGTCCTTGTGAAGTGCTTGGCGGCTATAACATGTAATTAAAAATTAAACTTCACGTCTATTGAATAAATAAATGTAAGTTACCATTCATCATACACAAGTTTTCTCCCATGTTGGGTATTAGAAGAACCAACCTGCCTATAAAATAAACAAACAATATTCCAAAGTTGCATTAGCTATACTTAAATGGTAAAGACTTCATGCTGCATAATTTAGTAATATTGATTTTATAAGTATAAGTACTTATTCATCAGTAGGGCATTTCCTTTTTCTGCCTTTTTTATGTTCGGGAGTTAAATGGTGGGCTTTGAATAAAGTACTTTCATTGTAAGCAAATAGTTGGGGACCATTTTCTTTTTTTTCCATCTAGAAAATGACATGAACACAACCTCCAGTTTTTCTTTGGCTTATCTACACGCCTAAAAAAACATTGTTATTTATGAGGTATATTATTAATTTAAGTGGTATCAGAAGCTATAAACTTTTATACCTGATAAGTTTAATCCATTTTTTTCGTTCCCTTTCTTCTGGAGGAAATCCAAAGAACCTACACGTGTTCTTTGCATTGTTGTGGTTACAACCCGAAGCACAACATGTGTTTACCATGTTCTGGTCTTACTTTGAAACTTTCGTCACCTTAATGATTTTACATTTCAAAGCAAGGAAAGCAAATATAATAATAGGTATTACCATTTTCTTGCAATTCCAAACTCAAAACAGCAGAACAGCCTAGAATTATTGTAAAAGGATAGGGTTAGGAAGATGCAAAAAAAGAAACAATTACAGCTAAACACAAAAAAACTATCCATATTGCTGGAAAACATGCTAGGCTACCTTGTTCTGTTATTATTTATCCTTAATTTTTCTTCTTTACTTAAAAAATCCTATTTCAAATAATGACCTGTGCTTTTCCTTATGGAGATTACCTTTGTTTACCCCTGGCAATGTATGCCGCCATTTTTGTGACGTAATCACTAAATAAGCGTAGTAGAGATCGCAAAATGGTGGTTCATCCTTCGTTTAAAATCTCGAAAACAGCTTTTTCAAATTTTGCGAGTTCTAATTGTGTCAAGGCCTCATTGACGAGCCGTATACGGCGAAATTAGTCTGTGGAAGGGCACAATTAGAGCTTGCGAAATGATGGTTCATTTAAAAGGTAGAAAACAACGTTTTCGATTTTTTTTTTTTAAATTATCAAATGGGGTTTTTCACCTATTTTTTTCTCAACTTTTAAATATCATCGTCGATAACTTTGGAACGACTGGACGGATAGGAGTGAATCCAACGGTTATTTATTGTTCTTGCTATTCGCTGTCAACTACACTCTCACTGGTTTGATGGTTTCGGAGACAGACGCTTAAGATCGATTTTTAGGCACTTCTAAGAACTTTTAATTTTGAGGATTAAAAAAACGATTATTTAAAGAACTAATTTCACTTCCATTTGCTTTGTTTACGTTCATGGGGGAATGAATTCTTTTTGGTAGAACTGAATTCAGTTCTACCGAAAAGAGAAAATCCATTTGGCAAAATTTAAAAAAAAAACAACAGAAAGTGTCTTTTTTCTCAGTTTCCAAATTTGACCGTCGATAACTTTGGAATGAATGGACAGACCGTAAGGACTCCAATGGTTCTTTAACGTTCTTGTTCTCCGCTGGTATCTACCATTGACTACAGTCTTGTTGGTTTAATGGTTTCGGAAATCTACCGTTCTGTGTTCGATCTTTAAGATTTGGGAAATAAAAACTTCTTTTGTTAAACCGGAACTGATTTCTTAATTATTAGTATTAGAAGTATGCGGTATTTATGTAATCGGCATCATTCGTGGCACATAATTTAAAAAACAATACACAGAGCCTTCAGTAAAAAAAAAACATTTTGGACCTTTGAATCTCTGCTTTTTCTCTCAACCTATACACAACACCTTTACATCAAAAATGCGCAAAAAAGGATGACTATAATAGTGTATGTAAAATAAAAAAAAAATTGTTCCAATTTTTATGGAATATTTTAATTAGTTCTTGAGGGCTACAACTTTCGCCTAAAAAGCAACATCAAGCCGGAACCAAAACGTGTTTAATTGTGTATTGTCTTCGACCATGGATTTTTATCAGTCTTTTTGAGAGAGAACAATAGACTGTTTCTACGATTTCACTGTAATCTTCGCAGAAACTTTTTCGCTTTTTTATGTTTTTGTATTTGGAAATGTTTTGATTTTCATTTTTTGAGACCCGAGTTTTCATTCCTCGGCTTTCTTCGAGTGTTTCTTTAACGAACACCCTTTACCAGTTTGATTCAGTTTGAGTATATTAAAGTCGCTCGCAAATCAATCACCACATCTTTTCGAAAGAAAAACAACGAGAGGGCACTTTGCAGGCTCCGCCGCAGAGGCCTCGAGGGTGGAATCTTTTCCCGTTAAACCCCCTAATGAAAAAGGGTCTCGGCGAACTTTGCTTAATGTTTATTAAAGGCAATTAAATTCTTCTTATTTTGAATTTTATTCTTATTTTCGCCGAGGGTCGCGTATTAATTTCGAAGTTTCGACGTGTTTTTGACGAGCAGTGTACTCGAGGCAAAACTTTCCTCGGGGAAAATTTGCCAATCTTTTGTTTAAAATTTCGAATGCTGCAAATTTATGCCTCCCACTGCGGGGTTTACGAAAGTGAATTAATCTACCGTTGGTTGAGGAATTTGCAAGCGGCTTTTCCTCCATGGCGCTGGTGCACCCTCGTGGAAAATTTCCCGTTTTGTGGGAAATTTTAAAATTCCTGGAAAATTTTTCCAATTGGTGAGAAATTTTGCACGAAAGAGAAAAAGGAAATTTTTATCCTATTCGTGGGAAAACCACTTTTTTTGTAGGGAAAAATTTTGTGTTCAAAGTTGGCACCACTGCTCCACGGCCTTACTACTGAGTGTCAAATTCCTTTTCAAAAACAAAGGCATCACTTTTAATTAAATTTTTAAACCTCTCTCTCTCCGAGGTTCTTGAGGTAAGCAAATTTTTTTTTCGGCGAAAACACTATTAAAGCCCGTATGGTCCGGAGCTGCAAGCACTATTCACGGGGCACACCGTATTCAAAACTAAATTACGCCCTTTAACAAATCACGTCAAAGGAGAGTGTTTTCGCTGGCAAGTGCGCTATTTATTTTGCCGGTGTGTTTCCCATATTAATTAAAACGCCCGTTATTTTTGCGTGTATGTTTCTACTGCATACGTGGATTTAATTCCCGGACGCTGGGAAAATATTTTAATCAGCGTATCTAGCTACACCTCCTGCCCCCCCCCTCGGGGGGAGAGGGGGGGGGGGTTCTTGTTTTAATTAGGAAAGATTCGCTTTTCCCAGCTAACTAACAGATGACACGTTAGGGCTTTTTATGGTTTTGACTCGGAAAATTTGCGTCCTTGTTTAGTAAATTTAGCATTGTTCCCTACTAAAAAATTAATGAATTACTTTAGTAAAAAGATCAAAAACTGTATTCAAGTAACATGCTAAACAAACAAAGGCACAATTGTTTAAAACTTTAAAATCGACGAAAAGCATATTTAATTTAAACATTTTCTGTTAATGGTTTTCTCCAATCACAAATGTCTGTCAATTAAGAACAAAAATTTCAAGATGATGACATTTTAGGGGGGCAGTGAAGCTCCAATGATGTAAGAGTTGTAGAAGAGATCAAACGAGGTTGGAGTAGCTGAAGAAGCTGAAGAAGGCTGCTCTGAGTGTAAGAGACATCGTTCATATCCCAGTTCGAGATTCCTCCCGGAAGAGCACATAGTGATCATTACGCCTGATTAGTGACGTTTTCTTCTCCTCGGTGAAAGCTAACAGCTTGTTTTACCCATATTAATCTCATTTCTCGCATTCTCGCAGCTTTAGTGACGTCAGAGTTTGTAATTCTCAGGAAAGAAGGGTCGAGCTTGGACTAGATGCAGAAAACTCGATCAGAGAAAGCTATTCTGGGTGTCGTAATTCCAATAAGAGACATCATCCCTAACTTGCTTCAAGAATCCTTTCAGCATAGCACATGGTACATTCTAAAATGTTTTCCGGGCTTTGAAGCCGTAGTCCTACGGAATTTCCTCCTGACTATAAGCATTACCAAATGCTATGAGGCAATTGCCAAGGGCTTTCTGACGTTGACTATTTGATGTGATGGACTTGCTCAACCATCTTATTGCGTATAGTCAGCTGACCACTGATGTTCCTTTCGGATATTATTAGCATTTCTGTTTTATTGGTATTAATATTTAGCCCATAATCTTCGCTAACTACTGTTGCTTTGTCTACCAGGCTCTGCAGATCTTTGAGGTTACCTGATGTTGTTGACACTTCTGCCATTGATTGCTATGCCCGCCAGCTCCTCTGGCAATGCCTCCCGAAAAACAAACTCCGAGTAATCATTAAATAGCATAGGAGAGAGAACACACCCCTGTCTGACTGATTTCCAAATACTAATTTGTTCTGTCAAAGCATAGCCATATTTAATTCTAGAACTTTGACCCCGGTAGAGACTTGGTATTGTTCGGACATCGTGGTAATCAATTCCAAGTCCAAGGAATCCTTGGAGTATATCCAGAAACTTTTTATGCTTGACATTGTCGAACGCCTTATTATAATCTATGAAGCATACGCAAAGGTCTCGGTTTACATCTCGGCATCTCTGAGACAAGAGATTCAAAGCCTCTCTTGCTTGAATCCAAATTGTGTGTCTAATGTTTCAGATTCACATTTTTTGCACATTCTAGTATGTATGATTTTTATAAAGATCTACAGAACCTGACTCATCAAACTTATTAGTCTGTGATCATCACACTTTGACGCTCGAGATATTTTCGGGATAGGAAAAAAGGTGGAAAGCACCCATTCTCTGGGAATTACTCCTGATAGTCTGGCATCGAAGTCAGCAACCAGTGCGCCCTTTTCATCTTTCAGTGTACCAGTTTTCTTCTCTCTCACCGCACCGGTGACTTCTTTTATTTTTTTATGTAGGCCGAAACTGTCGTAGTTCTGTTCTAATTCTTCAATTTCCTTGCACCTTTCAGTCATCCAGACCTCCTTTGCTATTCTTATCTTACTTCTAATTGTGTTTGTATCTCCTAGTATTCTCTCCCGTGTTCCCTCAGTGCCAAAATTTCCTCTGTCATCCAACTGCCTAGTTCTGTTCTTGGCCTTACCAAGAACTGGCTTTCTTGTTGTATTGCTATTATTGCTTCCTTAATTTTGGTCCACTTTGCCTCTTCATCCAGATCACCAACACTTTCTTCCTGGTGTTTATGGAGTCTATCATTTATGTTATTAGTTAGAGCAGTGTTATCGTGTTTACAGACTTCGATAGCCTCTCTCGGTTGTCTCGGATAGAAACGCTACGATTAATATAAGACATCCACCCCGTTGAAAAGGATGTCCTGACCTTCGACCTTTTTCAGTCACTCCAATGAAGCGCTACGCCGGAGGAATAAATACCACAGAGCTCACCACATTCGATTCAGTGAACGTCGGGAAGCACGGAAGATCACCTCACCCATGGCCTTATCGCCTTTGATAATATCTTTTGAAGCTGTAGAATAAACATCAAGAAGAAATTCCATTGGATCACGGCTCCACAGCACGGAAAACACTTTAGGTTGAATTTTGACCGGCCGTGAAAAACTTCACAGTCTTATAGAGCACATACTGATCATTAGGCCTGACTGGTGACATCTTCGTCTTCCTTGTAAATGTCAACAGCTTGTTTTATCCTTATGAATCCATTAAATTTACCCCCAAGAAATCAAACAAGTTTCTCCAATGCCATCAAAAATTTAAAGGTTTTCAACAACCATAAGCCCAATTCCACCGCAGCATTAAGGAGATTTCTCCGGAGACCAGTTTCTCACTTAACAATTTTCCTTATTTTAATAATGTATCGTTATTATTTCACAACCTTAATTAGAATTTCAAAACCTAAAATCTATAAATTTTCCTATAATCTGCAAAAATGTTTACCCTTCTATTTATAAAATATACATCCGTACTAATTCCCTTATTTTCATCCTTTCATCAGACCAACCATTACACACCTCTTTTACCTCCAATCTGGAGGATCTTTAACCTACTCGCCCGAATACGTTCCCATTGACCATGGAGAGTCTTCTGCCCTTCCGCCGCATTCGCATAATTCTTCATCTATATTTGGCAGCCAGCCAAATCTAAATTGACATCATTTGATTTTTCACATTTCCATTCTCCTCATAAAGTTAACTTCCTCTATTACTCTCATCCCATCCTCTTTGCCACTCATTAACACCAAATCACTTGTCTCCTCGCCTCTTTCCTATACCACCGTCTCTTTCTAACCACTTCTCTGATATTTTCTTCTCTACCAGCTCTCTGATATGGCCTCTGAAATGCTCTTTAGAACCCTTCTCCCTTCATATTCATCCATACCTTGATATCTCCATTACTTTTTGTCACCAACTACCTTTATATAATCTATAACAGAAATAGCATGTACTATCATAATCAGCCTTACCAACCTTACTCCCCCAACATCTACAAATAATGATATTTCACCTAATTTAGCCTACAAGATATTTCCTGACCATAACCCCTGCTAACCTAAACTAACATGAACTACCATAATCAGTCTGAACTCTCCTACTCGTCTTTTTTCTAACCATTTCTCTATAACATCTAATATATGGACATCCTAACCACTTTTCTTCTAGCTCTAAATCACAGGGATCTAGAGAGCCCTCTGATATGCTCTCTAGATACCTTCAAGTTTCATATTCACCCATACCTTGATATCTCCACTACCAACTTTATATATTCTGTAACAAAAATCACATGTACTATCATAGACAGTCTGATCTTCCCTACTCCCCAACATCTACTAATAATGATATTTCACTTAATTTAGCCTTCAAGATATTTCCTGTCCGTAACCCCTGATAACATAATCTAACATGAACTACCATCTGACTTCTCCTACTCATATTTTTTCTAACCATTTCTCTATAACATGAGCTATATGGAAATGTGTGTGCGTGCTGTGCATTTCCATCTCCTATTCAAGCAATCGTGGTCTTACCCTTCCGATCGCTAGATGTTGTTTCCTCATGATCTCTTCTTCACTACCGTATGTGTTTATAGTCGTTTTCAGGAAGAATTCATCTAGTCACCCATGACATTGTAAATGCATCTTAAAAAAACAATTAAAAAGTTACCAGAAAAGTTACCAGATCGGAGATCGGTGCGAAGCGAGCGTAAGGTTCATAACAACACTGTTTTAGCCTCAAAATTTGTGTTTTTTTGTAAACATTTACCAATTTTGTTTAAATCCAGTTATTATTCTGCGTTCCTATTGTTCCTAATGTGAGAAAATTATAGTGACCAAATAGTTGGGTACTACCATTCAGAACTACGTTTACAATTCACTGCTGGCTCATGCAGTGAACAAACCTCATCAAGAAATGCTTGCTAGAAAAGGGGGTAAACATAAGGCAAGAATACCTTCTTTTTTATTTAAACTTGCTTCATCCTTGCAGGATCATGAGGAAAGATAAAATACTAGAAATATATAACATTACATTTTGGAAGAAATTTTATCCTGCCTGAAAAATTGAGTTGATAGGCTAGCTCTCAAGCTACTTTAAATTTTGGCTGGTGCAAATAATAGTTAATTACAAACAAATAGGTAATAAAGAATAGAGTGGAACATAACATTCAAGGAAGGAATCATATTGTTAGCTAGACTATGAATGTGAAGCTAGTATGTTTCATGCAAAGGAAAGAACTGGAATCATGCGACTTGAAGACTTCCAAATAGACTCACTCAGTAGAGTACCTATTTAAGGTAGCAGTCTACATATTCCATATAAAAATCACATTTGTGAATACTCCATACATTGGAGATTTTGGCTGCTTGAGATTATTTTTTGGATCTTAAAAGTGAAGTGGTTAATAGGCAATTGAAGATTGCCTCAAGAACAAAGAAAGACTTTCTCATGAACCAATTTTATCTCAAGTCATATGGCTTGTGTAAAGCTCCATAGTAAGATCAGATTTGGCTTTTTCATTGATGTGTGTAGAAGTAAAATAAAAGTGTAATTTTTGTTTACTATAAGTAAATACATTCTTAGGTAGGTATTTCCTGTTTATGTTTATAATTATATTAGGTTCAGTCAAATATCGTGTTTAGTGAATAACAAGGGACTAAAACATTTTTGCCTCGATAAGAAATATAATCCTTTTTCTTGTGACAAAATGTTTCAATTATATCTCATAGGTACCTAGTTTACCAATGTGTCAATCTCACGTAGGGTATCTAACCCTATACATAAGAATCAGATAACTTGTGTTAATTACTTTCGGTCTGAAAAGTAAGTATGTACTTGCCTTGGTACTGTTTTATATATAACTTACTTGAAATGAAAATGCTGCACTTAGCAGTCACAATAACTTTTTATTTCATAGACATCAAAGTAGCTATAGCTTATTAATACAATATCACTATTATCTCGAATATTATGTACCCTATCTCTATAAAACACCTTCATAGTAATTGATCAAGAAGTTCTACAAATAATACTTTCTTTGATATAAATATTATACATAACGAAAAGATCAGATTTATTACCACCTGTTCAATAGAAAAGTCATCAAGTTGGCTCTATAAATTCTTGACTGAAAAGATTGAAGATTGGGATGTATGGATAGGATAAGTGTGCATGTGTTATGGTATATGTGTGTGTTAAGAAGGGGAGCGGGGGGGGGGGGGGGGAGGGAGGAGTTGCGGTGTGTGTTGGTATATGCTTGTGAGAGTAAATGGGTGTTTCTGTGTGATTTGGTATGGTCCCATTATGTCTTCTAGAGTCTTGAGGTGGACCTAAAACAATAAAAAAAAATGTAATTAGTGGGTGTCTAATAATTACAATTGTTGTCATATTTGGGTAATTGTCTCATCGAGGTTCTAGTTCACTGCTTCCTTCAACACATTATCATTTGTTAGATGTCTTCATTTGTGATTGTGTATGTGTGTGATTCTCCATCTTTCAGCCATCAATGATACTCGTTTTAGCATTTGTCTTTTTTTTTAACACAATTGCATATGTGTCTAGCAAATTAAGGTCATATATGGAACTTGTCACACAGTCTTTTTAGGGCGGTGACTTATTCCTGCAAGTACCATGTCAGTAATAAGATTACTGGATTTGGCCATAAAAATTGCTTTGTTGTCTGCAAGGTGCTAGGTGGACTCACTTATACTTCTTGCAAATTGGAAATCTAAGCCGGTTTACCTGTAGGTACACTTTTAACTTTGATAAATGAAATATATGTACATGAAAGTTAAGTTAATTATTTGTTTAAAGATATAACACAGGAACATAATGGATACAAGGGTTAATTAAAATGTGGCAAAATTGGGCAAATTATCTTTTTATATCCAAACAAAATAGTACTTGGTAGCTTTATCAAATAGTAAATTGTCAATTATCCAAATGGAACTTTGTTGGGGAAATAATTTAATAATTTAGTAACTTTTTTACTATTTGACTGTACCTGAGAGTTTTTAAGATCCCAATGGTCACACTGAAATTTGGGCCATCTTATAAAATTGTTGCAGAGCATCTTTTCAATTTATTCACTGTCTGTGTCATCAACGACCATAAGAGTGATTTCTTCAAAACCTGACTGGGAGTCTGAACAGTTGGATTCAGTTGTTTGCAAGTCGTTATTATGCATTCCAGATCCACTTGCTGTACTTACACTTTGTATTCCAGATCCACTTGCATCTTCTTCATCTTCATAATTACTCAGGTCAGTTGAAAAATCATCAGTGTCAGAAGAATCAGTTTCATCAACGTTCATGATAAATGGGGGGACAGAATCAATGCCATCCACACTCATATATTTTCTCCAGGCCATTTTGATTTCATTCTCTGTGTGTTTGATGAAATTTTGCCAGTTTTCTTTGGTACACTGCTGGATTGCTGCCTGCCAAATGTTTTTGACTTTATTAATTGAACTAATACTACAATCAAGTTGAGAAGGAACAAGTTGGTTGTAAAAGTTTTTGCAGTCAGCCCAAGCCAATTCAATTGGATTATATTGATAGTTATAAGGTGGTAATCTCAATACTTCATGTCCTGCAGCCTTTAAAAGCTCATCTACTTCATATTTTGTACAGTCAGCCCCTGCATATGATGTTATTAAGTCCAAGATTTGTTTTTTTGAGTAAGAATTTTCATATGGTATACCTCTGCTTTCTAACCACTGCTGTAAAACTTCTTTTTTTGATGATACATTTGGAGGTTTATTGATTTTAACAGAGTGATAAGATTTATTGTCCATACCAACAACATATTTTGTGTTCATTAATCCTAATGCAGGAATCAATTTTTCTTTTACCCATTTTAAAATTTTCTCCATTCATGTTCTTATGAAAATCTTAATCATTAATGTTTGTGTCTAGAATTAAGTCGCATCCTGGTAAAAAGCCTTCATCGCATCCAGCATTTACGATGGTAAACCGCTTGCCTTCCTGTTTGAATTTGGAAGGAACCCCTTTAGGATTATTTTCCAAAACCCACTGTCGAACTGGGCTTCCATTTGGGTATATCCATGTTTCATCCAAAAAAACGAATTTAATATCATTCTGTTTTAATAATTGAAGGTACTTGTAACAAAACCTTATTCTCCAATGTACAACTTGTTGGCGTTCTATGAGAATTTTTCCTTTATCAACTTTTTTGAATGAATATCCAATAGACTTTATTATTCTATAAAGACTGGTAGAATTGTGTGAAAAGTCCAGATAATATTTGGCATATTCAAAGATAACTTGAATGGTCAAAGTTCATTGATTTTGATCTTGGAGAATATAAAACCATTCAATTCTTCTTTGAAAGCATAACTTGACCGCTGGATAATGGATTTTCGTCTTGTCTTGATAGTGTCTGTGAATGATATTCCTTTTTTTTTATGTCAAGAACTTTGCTTACTGTCCTCGTGCAAACTTGAAAAACAAGATCTAAATGATGCACGCTGCTACTGGAGTTATCAGATTCTTTTAAAAATTCCTTGTAGCAACGGACAATTGCTTTTTAAAGAATTTCTAAATGTTCTGAAATAGATAGTCCTATGAAGGACTGTTTATGATATTAGCTGAAGTATCTTTATGAAAAATCAAAAATTACTCAAAAAAAAATTCAAATGATGGCATAAATTAGAAAACCAAAAAATTTAAAAATTTGACCGTAACGAATCGTCCAACGAATATTATGGTCTCTCTCAAAATATGTACAGTAAACAAGGATAGAACATAAGCATCATGGCGATGCCGTTGATAACAACAGAATGATGAGAATTTCCCCAGATTTCAGTTGAAGAATTTTTGGAATTTTTTGAACTTTTACTACAAATCCAATATTTCCATAGCTGGATAGATGAATATCTTCCTGAACACGACTATAGTACATATACTCTGTTTTTTCTCTAATTCTCCCTTCCTTCTTCTTCTACATTATCTTCTCCCATCTATCAGCCATATTTCTCCCTATCAAAGCCAACGGAGACACTCGACATAACAAGCTCAATGTCACCGGTGACCTCGTTCTATAGGCCCTACCAATCAATAAAAGGAAAAGCCTCTGTGCGTCGCCTAATTTTTCCTTATTCTTGGAACCTACTACCGGTAGAGTAGCTCAGGCTCATACAACAAGCCGCCAACAGCACGCTGATATTTCCATATCCTCACTGAAACTCTTCGCTTTTACAGAGCCTCATATTTATAAGAGTTTTATGTAGTTCCTTTTTTTCTTCAGAAAAATTCGCAACACTTTAATGCGCTCTTAGCACTCCATTTGGTTCTCTACCAATGTCCCCACCGGTGGCTTAATCCTACCAAGCTTTTTCTCATAAATTACAAAAAACCTTCGTTTTTCGGCCTTACACTTCGACTTTCTCACTTTTCTTACAACAATTCCCATTTATACTTCACTTACTCTTTATCACCTCCTCTCAATCACTCTCTGCGATTTTCCCTACAACCGTACCACTTCATGGTAATGTTGTTGGGTTGAAATGTGGAAAAAGCCATCGCCTTTACCCCCTTCTTTTATTTTAGTACTTTTATATCACTCAGCCAGACTTCCGTAACAACCAACCATAGCAATTTTCTTAGGCCAGATTCTTCAGGAAACTCACTCTCCATGTGTTGTATGAATTTTACACTTTTCGACATTCCTTCTCTGGGAAAGTTCCAGCACATTTCTCTTAAACATCTTAGCACCATTGCTCTATCATGGGGGATGGGACTCCAACCAACTATGCGGCTATACGTGGTATCGAAAGAGCAGACAGAGCTCCGTCGAAGTTAGACTGTTCTCTCTGCCAAGACAAATATTAATATGTCTCTGCATCACGAGGGCAATGAGGACGACGCCCACGGCTGCCATGGAGCGCATGCTTGACCTGCTTCCACTTCCAATACTCATGGAACAAGAGGCAATGAAGGCGACATACCGGCTGCAATCAGTAAACAAGTGACGCACTAGCACCGGAGCCATTTAATGGTGAGTCCATCGACTGGTGGTGAGACATTCGATGGTGAGACCAATAATGACCAGGCTGGCTTGGAAGGCTTTGCGGTATTGAACATTCCGACCTAATGGCATCAAAAAATTAGACACTCGCTACGTCGTCATCAGGGTTCCGTCACGGGTAGACTGGGAAGAACCAGGCGAAGATCTGCAACTGGCAGGAACTACATGGTACACGGACGGATCCAAAACCGACAAAATGGTTGGCTCCGGAGTGTACAGGAGATCGGATGGCGTCTGAATAGCAGAGAACCTGTTCCGATTCACCGAGTGTTTGAGGCCATTGAATTGTTTATCCGACACCGCTAGAGTAGGGAGGACACAATAGATCAATAAAGATCTGCTCAGATAGTCGGGCAGTGCTTCTAATCCAAAACTGTTTGGAACTGTCACAGGACTCTAAACACCCTATCGCAGGAGAACAGCGTCACACTGGTATGGATCCCGGGCCATCGGGGTCACAACTTCTCCCTCCTAGCCAGTAGCGCAGCAAGCTCTGCATTCATAAGCCTGGAGCGGGCACTGGGAGTGCCTCCCATACTCAATGGTCAAGGCTGAACTCCAGAAATGGAGCAAGGCCAAGTCCCAGGACTGGTTGGAGAACTTACCCGGACTAACCCACTCCAAAAAATTTTTCACGGGAACAGGGAGGGCAAAAGAACACACATTCCTCAGAGTAAATAGGAAACAAATCAAAATGGCCATTGCACTGTACACAGGACATAGCCGCTTAAGATTTTACATGCACATAGACTCGGAGTGTCCGAAGAGACGGTGTGTCGGCTGTACTTGGAGGACGACGAGACAGTCGAGTACGTCCTATGTGATTGCCCAGTTGTTTGCAGATCGAGATACTCACTGTTCGGAAACACGATCATTGAAACTCAAGATGCAAACGCAGTGTCGCCGGAGAGACTCATCAGATTCGTTGAGGGTCTGGGCATAACGAGTGACAATTAGTGAAGCAGGCAAGGGCAAACCTTGCTGGTAACACTTCGAGTGAGCCACAATAGACTGCAGGTCGCGGTGCACGACTGTACAAATCCACTCACATTGAATACAATACAATACCATTGCTCGATCCACCTTCGGCTGCTCCGATGTTAATATCGACATGACTACCAAATAATCGTAGAGACAACGTTCACTGTTTTTCTCTATCATTCCATTCGTTTTAATATTAATACTGTATTAAGTCCTGCTCTAAATCCAAATGGTTTTCACTCTATTTTTCTATTCTTCAACCTCAAAATCGCTTTTTTTTAACTACTGTATGTAACACCCTAGTAAGAGTAGATGCTAGATCAATGAGGTTAATACCACCTTCAGGTGTAGGTGCCACTTTATCAAAATTCTCTTCTACACTTTGAGAATTTACCCTAATTTCAACACCCATAATTCACCGCCAATAATCTCTCGCCTACCACACATGCGCCAGACATTCATTGGAGATTTGGTTTCTCATATCAGAAATATTTTATTTTAATTCTCATATCTCATATGATCACCCACTGATACCTTCGGAACTTTACCTCCTTCAACTATTCTTCTCTCTCTCTCTATTTCTACCTCTCTTTCTCTCTCTCTCTCTCTCTCTCTCTCTCTCTCTCTCTCTCTCTGTCTCAAGCTTTCAGTGCTATTCTTTTGAGAGAAAATTAGGAAAAACCAAATTTTTCATCTCTTTTGACTATACGATCACTTTCTGATACATTCAGAGCTTTACTCTCGCTGCATCAGGCATTCATTGGAGATTTTATCTTTCCACACCGCCTCAAGCTTTGACTAATATTTTTGTAATAGAAAATTAGAAAAACATCTTTATCATCGCCTTTCACTATATGATCATCTGATACCTTCAGCTTTACCACCTTGAACTATTCCCTTTTACTCACCATTTCCTCTCTCACCCACAAATCCTTGAACATTTTTCAATGATTATTTCTACATCCTTACCCTATCTATGCGATAAATTGACCCATACTCCAAGTTTGTTGAAAAAACGACCTAAATGAATAAGGTTTTGGTGACGTTGAAGGTGAGGAAGATATTTTAGTGATAAACATTTTTGAAACCAAAAAAGAAATTGAGTAAAATGGATTACTAAAATGGTACTAGAAGGTTACAGAAAATTCTAAGCCGACGTTCGACGTTTCGACCGTATATTGCTGCCTTTATCAAGGCTCTTAATGAAGTGACGATGTTGTCTGTGTTTATAAAATTTGACGTGTCCATTATCCGTTACTGGGCCAAAGTTTTGCGAGATATTACGAAATGAAAGACATGCAGTGCCGTGTGATGAAAGACATGTGGTGCCGCGAAATGAAAGACATAACGCTGTGAGGAATTACTTTATTTAGTGAGGCTAAGAGCCGAAGTGAGAGCCGGCTCTGATTACTCACAACACTAAGCGTTTACGTTTGTTCCGTGCTACCTCGCAAAACTTTGGTCCAGTAACAGATAATGGACACTACAAATTGTATAAACATCCACATAACTTCGTCACTTCATTAAGAGCCTTGACAAAGACCGCAATAAACGGTCGAAACGTCGACAATTTGAACATTGATTTAAGTTGTTATTTCGTCCCCATGCTGCTAATTCATCTTGCTACTGTTACAGAAAATAGATCTCCTAGTTTGGTAGACTACAAACAACTCACAACAGACTCTTTACTTTTTAAAAAAGTGTTGTGTCCAGCCTATTGTATCATTGCCTAAGATTCTTGTGGAACTACCAGACTTTTGAAACTACCAGAGGCGCAATTCTACACCTTCTACTTGCTTAAACGTTCCTGTGTAATTAGCAGGTGAAGGAGTAGATCATTTGATGATTAGAAATGATAAAGGGTGGAAGGGTTTAATTACAGTTGAATAACAAAATTAGTAAAATAAAACTCAATCAATAATGTTAAAAGTAAGAAATGCTTCACAAAGAAACGAGCAGCATGACCAATTTTCTACATCTGAAATGAGTTCTTTGAGACCTGCAGAAGACCAACTTTGCCAGAGAAATAGTGGGATTCTCTAATTACTGCCAAAACAACTCTATATTTCTTGTATGACTCTAAAGCTTTAGCGCCGCATCCTTCTGAATTGGCAACATCTGAATATTACCTAGAGACACACACTTCGGTATCATCTACCTATAGAGCGAGACGTTTATTGAGGCAGACAATTGTCTGCCTCCAACTTCATTAAACCTTATGAAATTGCGAGTTCTGCTTCAGCAACTATTCCATTAAAATTTCCAGATATGTTAATAACTTTAATTCCATTAGTTATGTAAGCAGAGCGAATAAATATACAAAGAGTATAAATTGTAAATTTAGAAGGAGCTTCCGAGCAAGGGCTCTGCATTTAAATCAGTACGGACGTGTCGGCTGCAAAGGATTACGTGCAGCCTTTAGAGAAGATAATCTGATTTGTAGTTCATTGTCGATCCAAATGCTAAGTCTCTCCTATTTTACGAATGACGGAATTTGGAAAATTGAATTCTGAGAGTGAAGTAATAAAAATTATTTACTCGATCGACGCAAGGGGAGATTTCAAAAGCTTCAGCTTCTTTCAGCAGGTTTGTAAACAAATATTTGCCACCTTGAATGCACGCGAATAGAGAAGAAAATATTTATAGTCAACTTATGTACAAAAGAGTGAGAGAGAGAGAAAGTACGCAAAACTTGCAGAGCTGCAACAAAGTTAAAATTGCAAGATGAGAGGCAACTCGAAGTAGGGAGTAATTGGGTGGGTGCCAGTACTCATATCACGAAGAATAGAATACGCAAGCTAAGAAATTGGCTTTTAGTCCTCAAAACAACGACTTAAAATGTACACAAATACTCATTTATAAGGCATCGGGGTCGCTGTCAGACAAAACGACGCCCCCCTTTCCCCCCCCCCCCCCTTTAAACGTGGCATATAATTTATTAATAGCAAATCCCGGTTTTAGTCCCAGCTGTTAGACGCGATCCGGGAATTATTTAGTTATTTCGCGCCCAGTCATGTCGGATATTCGCTTTTACCCAATTAGGTCGATCCAAATGCGTGTTAGATGCGAAAAGTTTCTGTACACGTTTCGAAATCTAATTTATTGTTTTAATGACTAATGGATTTAATTGCTCGCGCGGATTTTCCGGATCAATGATTAATATTGAGCATTAGGCTCTAATTCCGCTTTCTAAGGGCTCGTATTTTCTAAGCTTCCCTCTTTAAACGCACAAAATTTAGCATTTAAGCAACTTTAGTCGTTAAGATGGCAGTATTTTTTAAGTTACTGCTAGCCACAATCACCCTGTATCGATTCAACAGTTTGAGGTTGGTGCTGCCCTCTAACATCTGGCAATTTTACATAGAGCCTCTATCGATTGTTCCTTAACAGCGCCCGGTGAGAACGTTGAGCTGGGTGTGGAGATTAGCTCTAGATGGAGCCATGTTTTCTACCTATTAAGCTCCGGCGTAGGGGGCTGTAATTAATGTCGCAACACCCTTATCTGAGAAACGAAGCCGATTTTTCATTTTGCTGTCGCCTTTGCAGTTTTTCAGATCTTTTTTGAGCGACATTTTCCTCAATTATTACGCTTTTTTGCTCCAGGTGTACGGTTTAGAGTGCGCTTTTGTGGAACAAAAGTTCGGGGAGCAAAAACACAACTGACATTGAGCGATTTTCCAACAGAGAATATTAAATTATCGTGCGTGATTTTTCATTTAAATTGCACGTTTATTTAATGATTTGATAAATGTTAACGTGTCACAAGAAATATGTTTGTGGACTGATAGTGTGTTTATTCCCAGAAATAAAAAAAATCTTTTCATGTCCAATTTGCCAATAAAACTTTCTTTAAGATAACAGTTTTGTGTGCAAGAAGTGGTGAAAAACAAAAAAATTTAAAGAAAAATTTTGTCTTATAGTAGAATTAAGGCACTTAAAGGTTTGCTTACACATCTTGATCCACGATTTCTTACATTTTGTGAAAATAATTTTTTGAACAAATAAGAAGAGTACTTTCTGATTTGAACGTTAATTTTATTATTATTACTTACCCACGCTTAAATTAATTGCCACTGTTGAGAGGATTCTTGATGTAAGTGATCCCTGAGACGTCTTCCCTCACATGTTTTCTGCTGCACTACGCTAATTTTGATTTCTTTGAAACTATAGTAGAAATAGTCCCATTGTTGCCAGGTCTGCTAAGACTTCACCAGATTTTCTGAATTTTTGCTCACTCTGGTGATTTGCTGACAACTTTGAAAAAGAAACCAACAAACGTGGTCAAGATATTCATAATTTCTTCGGATTCTTTTTCAATTTCTTTCGTCACAGTAGTTGGTAGTAACTTAACTTTTTCCTCAACTGTAAAAATTTCAGTTTTTCTTTTTTTATTCTTCATTTCCTTCAAAACCTTTTGTCGCAGGTTTTTTGTTTGCAGTATTTTTTCCTAAAACTCTGATGTCCAGTACTTGTTCTTGTAACCCTAGGATAAAGTGGGCTATCTCCCACTGTGACTGGTATTAGTTATTTTTCCTTTTTCCTCTACAATCAGAATTTCGTTTTTCTCCTCTATGTCACCCTTCTTTTTTCTTAATTATTCTCATTACTACTCGTTAAAAAAACTATTATTTCTTGAACACCCTCGGGTAGTAACTACTTTAATTTAGTAATCCACTTCTTCAGGTTGTTCTTCAACAACTGCAGCGAGTGGGTCTTTTCCAGCCTCCTCTACTGTAACAACTTGTGCTCATTATTCCTTGACGTCCTCTTCTTTTTTCTTCTCAATTTGTTCTTCAACAACTTCAGTTTTTTTCCTTTTTATCGCCTTTCTAATTCGCCTAGTAACTGCTTGTTATTATGTTCTTAAAACTTATTTTTTATGTTTTTTTTCCTGCCACAATTACTTTTTTTGTCTATTTGCTTTGACAGTTCGTCAGCTAGAAATTTCGACGATTTATATATTTCTTCCTCCTCCAAGTAACCAACAAAATACCAAAATTAATCTTACTATTGCTTGAGGCCCTTTGGCTTCTTTTTTTACTCTATAAACCTTCATTTTTATTTTTTTTTGTTCTCTGAATTTTTCTTTCTCGTTGTTTGGTTTTACTTTTTCATATTTTTTTGTATTATTCTTTGTCATGTTTTGTTCAACTTTCTGTTTTAATTTTTTTATCGTTTTTGTAACGAATAAACAACTGCAATTTATATTGATTTGTAATTAGACAATTTTGGCCCGAAACTGTGGGAAGTCATTAGAATTTTTTTCTGTTCTCCATACTTCCCTTTCTCATTGCCTTTTTTTATTTTTCATATTTTTCCATTATTGATTATCATTTACGTAAAAATTCGTCCATTTGTCCGTAAAATTCAGTTTTCTTAATTTTTTTATCGAATTAAATAAGAACTTTTGTTCGATTTTTATGTTTTTGCGTTAATTTTCACTTAAAGTGGAAGTTTTCCATTGAATGAACAACTGCAATTTATACTGATTGGTAATTAGACAATTTTGGTTCAAAACTCTGTTTTATTCGCGATTAATTACTCTTGAGATTTTATTCGGTTTTGGATCGAATTAGAATTTTTTACGTTCTCCACATTTTTCTTTCTTGTTTTTTTTTTATGTATTTTCCATATTGTCATGTTTTGTCCGCCTTTCTGTTTCATTCAATTTTTTTTTTATTAATGATTTAAATTGGAATTTTTGTCGGATGTTTATCTTTTGCGTTAATTTGACTCAAAATGGAAAATTTCCTGCCAATGAACAACTGCAATATATACTGATTTGTTATTAGACAATTTTGGTCCAAAACTGTGTTTCGTCGAGACGTTATTCGGTTTTTTGCTCCAATTTGAATTTTTTACGTTCGTATAAGTTTTTTTTCCTGTTTTTTTTTTTATTTTTTATATATTTTTCATTTTTTTTGTCAGGTTTCGTCCAACTTTCTGTTTCTTTCATTTTTTTTATTATTGATTTTAATTGGAATTTTTGTTGGATTTTTATTTTTTGAGTAAATTTTGACCCAAAGCTGAATTCTTCCGACGAATAGACAATTGTACGTATACTGATTTCTAATTAGACAATTTTGGACCAAATGTACGTTTTTTACGATGACAAGTGTTTATGAGATTCTTGCACGAATTAGCAATTCTTTCGGTTCTACAAGCTTTTGTTTCTCATCGTTTTATTCT
>OX638304.1:27263462-27320876 GCA_951812265.1 Taphrorychus bicolor
GTTTGGATCAAATTACAATTGAGAGTGTTTAATTCTTGTTATTTTTTTCTATTTTTTTATATATTTTTATACTCTTTGTCACGTTTCGTCCAACTTTCTGTCCCTTTCATTTTTTTTTGTTATTGATTTAAATTTGAATTTTTGTTGGATTTTTATTTTTTGAGTTAATTTTGACCCAAAGTTGCACTCTTCCAACGAATTCTTCCAAGTTTGCACTCTTCCAAGTAATTGTAATGTGTAATGATTTGTAATTAAACAATTTTGGTCCAAAACTGGGTTATATTCGCGATTAATGACTCCTGAGATGTTATTCGTTTTTTTTCTCGAATTCGAATTTTTACTTTCTCTAAATTTCTCTTTCTTGTGTTTTTTTTTAGTATTTCCCATATTCATTGTCGCGTTTCGTCCAACTTTCTGTCTCTCTATTTTTTTTTATTACTGATTTAAATTGTAATTTTTGTTGGGTTTTTATTTTTTGAGTAAATTTTGACCCAAAGTTGAACTCTTCCAACGAATGGACAATTGAAATGTGTACTGATTTGTAATTAGACAATTTTGTTTGTGTTTTGTTCGCGATGAATTACTCCTTAGATGTTGTTCGATTTTGGCTCGAATTAGAATTTTTTACGTTCTCCAAACTTTCATTTCTTGTTGTTTTTTTTATTTTGTATATATTTCCCATAATCTTTGTCAGTTTCGTCCAACTTTCTTTTTCTTTCAATTTTTTGAATACATTTCGTCCCAAATCTTTGTTGAATGTTATTCGTTTTTTTCTCGAATTAGTATTTTTACTTTCTCCAAATTTCTCTTTCTTGTGTTTTTTTTTTGTATTTCCCATATTCATTGTCACGTTTCGTCCAGCTTTCTGTCTCTTTAATTTTTTTTTATTATTGATTTAAATTTGAATTTTTGTTGGATTTTTATTTTTTGAGTTAATTTTAACTCAAAGTTGCACTCTATTAACGAATGAACAATTGTAATGTGTACTGATTTGTAATTAGACAATTTTGGTCCAAAACTGGGTTATGTTCGCGAATAATGATTCCTGAGATGTTATTCGGTTTTTCTCGAATTAGAATTTTTTACGTTCTCCAAATTTTTCTTTCTTGTTGTTTTTTTTTTAAATAAATCCCATATTCATTGACACGTTTCGGACAACTTTCTGTTTCTTTCTATTTTTTTTTATTATTAATTTGATTTGATGAGATTGAATGAGTTTTTGTTGGATTTTTTATTTTTGAGTTAATTTTGACCCAAAGATGGACTCTTTCAACGTATAAAAAAATTGAAATGTGTACGATTTGTTATTAGACAATTTTGGTCCAAAACTCTGTTTTGTTCGCGATTAATTACTCCTGAGATGTAATTCGGTTTTGGCTCGAATTAGAATGCTTTACGTTCTAAAGTTTTTCTTTCTTTTTATTTTTTTTTTATGTATTTTCCATATTCTTTGTCAGTTTCGTCCAAGTTTCTGTTTCTTTATTTTTTTTTTATTATTGATTTAGATTGGAATTTTTGTTGGATTTTTATTTTTTGAGTCAATTTAGACCCATAGTTGAACTTTTCCAGCGAATGGACAATTGTAAGGTGTACTGATTTGTAATTAGACAATTTTAGTCCAAAACTGTGATTTGTATTAATTACTTCTCAGATGTAATTCGGTTTTGGCTCGAATTATAATTGTTTACGTTCTCCAAGTTTCTCTTTCTTCTTGTTATTTTTTTAAATTTTGTTATTTCATTGGAATTTTTGAAGAAAGTTGAACTCTTTCTACAAATGAACAATTGTAATGGGTACTGATTTGTAATTAGACAATTTTGGCCTAAAACTTTGTTTTTTCATACAGTTTTGTCCCCAATTAATTTTCTTTTGCGTTTTTCCAGTTTTTTTTTCTAATTTTTTTTTGCATTTTTAACGTAGTATTTTGGATCGATTTAAATTGGTAATTTTGATAGATTTTTAATTTTAAATTTGTATTTAGACAATTTTGACTTAACAATGTGTTTTTTTTTGGGGATCAATTATTTCTGAGATTTAAGATGGATTGGTCACGAATTAGAGAGAGAATTAGAGATCTTTTTTCCGTTTTTCAAGTTTTTGTTTCTGATTTTTTTTTGTATTGTTAATGCGCTTCCATTACTCTTCGTCACGTTTCGTCCAAAGTCATGTTTGATTGATTTTTGGTATCGATTTAAATTGGAATTTTTGTTAAATAATTATTTTTTCAGTTAGTTTTGGCCCAAAGTGAAACTTTTGCAAGGAGTGAATGATTGCAGTGTATACTGATTTGTAGTTAGAAAATTTTTCCTGTTTTTTTTTTTGAAATTTATTATTATTGATTCAACTTGGAATTTTTGTTGGATTTTTATTTTTTGAGTTAATTCATTCTTTCTCTCTCTCTCTCTCTCTCTCTCTCTCTCTCTCTCTCTCATTGTGTTGAAATTATCATTTTCCAGTTATTTTTGACCCCAAATTAAACCAATAATTCTCCCTATTCCATTTTTTTTTTCAGTGCTTTTCGTCAATTTTTAGTAAAAATTTGTATTTTTGATTGTTTCATAATTTTGTATTCTTATCCTCTCTCACATTTTCTGCATTATTTTTTTTTCTATCATATTCTTTTTTCAAATATTGATTTATATTGAACTTTCTATTGGTTTTCGATTCTTTGGAGGTCGTTTTCAGCTAGAATTAAACTTTCCTAACAAATAAACTATAATTGTAATATTTGCATGGTGACCATTATTAGAGAAATTTAGTTAAAACAAAATAGGAAAGTTACTAAAGTTCAATCTAAATTGCTTTCGGGGCTTTAAAGCCGTGGTCCAATGGAATTTCTGCCTGACATTTTGTCTACAGTTGCGGCAGACATTAACAAAGGCGATGAGTCAATGGGCGAAGTGATCTCTCGTGCTTCCCGACGTTGACTGATTCGACTGTGGTGATGCCTCATCGCCTTTGATAATGTCTGCCGAGGGTGTAGACGAACCGTCAGGAAGAAATTTGATCGGACCACGGCTTCAAAGCCCCGAAAACACTTTAGATTGTATTTTGATCGGCTGTGAAAGCCTTCACCGTCTTATAATATGAACTTGTTTATTATCCACAGTTTTAGTTTCGCGCTTTTGGGGGCTTTTATGTACAATTATTAGTAAATTAACATAAAGTTGGACATGAAACATTTTACGTAATGCATACGTAATGTAAAGTTTTATTCACCTCATACATTTATGGATTCGCTTGCTAGCTCCATCGGCCATAAACTGATTCGTCTCGTAAAACTTCACTTACGTACCTTTTACATAAATGACTATAAAGTGCTTCATTAACTATTTTTTTTAACAAATATATATTGGCATCGTTTACAATTGATCTAGAAAAAGTATAGAAAATCACCAATACACGACACAAAAAGAGACAAAGCAAAATGCAAAATATTTCAGTATTTTATTATCTTTAAAAAAAAATATTAAAAAAAAAAAAAAATAAAAATGCAGTAGAATCAAATCCACGAAATAACTGGTCAACACGATTTTAGATTTTACTGAGATTAGTAGGGAATATTTGGGAATCTTATCCTTTCCTTCTCCTTCGAAAACTCAGGAGGGCATATTCCACTTCTCCGAAACGCATAACCTCCTCCAACCCATCGGTTACTACTACTACTTTTCATTATAATAAAAACTCCATGAAATAGCTAAAGAGTGAAATAGGCCTACCCACACAGGGAGACACTAGATGTTGGTGTTTGTGAATGAAACATGCATTCTCCAAGATAAAAATAAGAAAAATGAGGGCAGATGTGAGTTTTCGGAGAAGCACCCGACAGACTCCGCACCCCCCCCCCCCCCCCACTTTTCTGAAGCACAAATTTATTATAAAATAAAAAGAAACGCAATTTTTAAATTCATACTTAACTACCAAAAATTGTTCACCATATTCCGCGTGGCTAAGGAATTATTTTCCGCGCACTGGCGCGAAATATTGCTAGTTTCCGCATGTAAATGCGTGCGAGAAAGTGCCAATTAAGCCCCGTAGTAAAAAAAATCCTTTTTTAGCGTCACGTCACAGCTCCAGAACGTACCCGGTAATAGTTTACCTGCACGATACCGACTCGTTCGAGTGGAATTCAGGAAATCCCTACGACGGAAGCGTCCTGGCGTCCTTTGGTCAGACAGTCGTCGTGACGTTAAACTTCAGGCTGGGAATTTTGGGTAAGTCTTTTTAAATTCCACGTTCGTAGAAAACAACAGACCTGCGAAGAAAACAATAAGCAGCTTTAAACGCTTTAATCGTCCTCGCTTCTGTTTTGAAACAATAGGAGTGCAGTTTGAGTGTAGGAACTAAATCCTGTTATATTTCTCTCGAAACAGGTTTCCTTAAAGCAGATCCCGAAGAATCGTCCAACTTGAGCCTGAGCAACTTCGGCCTGGTAGATCAGGTGGCTGCGCTAGTCTGGATCAGGGCGAACATTGACGCTTTCGGGGGGGATCCTGGACGGATAACGCTTTTGGGACACGGCACCGGGGCGGTTTTTGCCAGTTTGCTCACTATAACCCCTATGGCTGTTGACGGACAAAACGAGTGTATGGGCTATTGTGCTCTAAGTGAACATTTAATTTAAATTTTCCATTGTAGTGCTTTTCCATCGAGCTATTCTTATGAGCGGCACTGCACTGGCTGATTGGGGTATGGTCAAGAAACCCTTGGACGTGTCCATTCAAGTGGCGCAAGCCCTTAACTGTCAGCTGACGGATAATTTCGCCGCCTGTCTAAGGAAAAAGGGGTATTAACTTATCGAATATTATACACGCAAGTGGAAATGGAGCAGTGTTATTTTGTAGGTTGGACGAATTAATGGCTGCCACTCCTGAGACTGACCCGTACAAGACTACGTTTGGACCGATTGTGGACAATATTTTCGTTCCCAATGATCCGAAGAAATCAATGAGTCAATATACGGATATTTTTAAGAGGTATGGCTTTCATTCCTTTAGAAGATCGCTCAATGATCTCATTTTTAATTCGAAGAGTTAGAGAGCATAAAGGTGTGGACATTTGTATTATTACAACGTGCTATAACATTTAATCAGGACATCGTGAACAGCTACGTTGATTTCAAGGCTTTTTTTAGAAGATTCTTGCAGTGGACAGGGATTATTTTCTGTTGCCATAATTATCAAATTTACACTTATAAAATACCCACACAAATTCCAGAAAACCACAGAGGAAAAAATGTGCAGGCCTGGCCCTAATCATTGTATTATTTGGTCTGCACACATACTCAGGAAATCCTTCAGATTATTTTTGTTCAGTTCGTAGGTATTTGCATATGTGGGTGTGTCATCAGATGCTTATCTTGCGATTTTGGGTCATTTATCAGCAAAAAAGCATCGGCGTCGAATTGGTGTTTTAGGGAAGCTTGCGGTTTAATCTTCTTCAGTTTTTCAATAAAAATTTTATATACAAGGTGTTTTTTTTTAAGATGGGCCATAGGACTTTCCATGAAATGAAGTTTGATGTTTTTTTTTAAATGAGTCATAGCAAATTTTATAGTAAAATAAACTGAAAGGTAGACCATTATCGAGTATGCTGGTATTTTTCTATTGACATTTATTGTTTGACATGATGAGTTGTTGTTGAACTTCAGCAAAAATTTACTCATTAGAAGGAAAGAAATTTATGTTTTCGCTATACTCGTCTGGGTCGAGTAGCAGGCCTAAAAAGAAATAATAAAAGAATACCAAGGCTCTTCATTCTGCAAAATTCATGTCAAACAGCAGCGTCAATTTAAAAACACGACCCACCATTCTCAATAATGGTGTACCTTCCAGGTTATTTTGCTGTAGTACTTGCTATGGCTTATTTAAAAAAAAAAAAACATCGAACTTCATTGCATGGAAATCTATAGCCCATCTTAAAGAAACACCCTTTAGATTTATAGTTTGTAGTAGTAATCCTTAACTTTAGCCTAAAACAGGATCATTTCAGACCCCTAAATTGCATTTTTTTGTTTTAGAAAGTAGCGAGACGCATTGACATATTGCTACATGTTAGGGCATTATTAAGAAAAAGTTTTATTACAAATCAAACTGTCCACGCATGGCGTTCCCAACCCACTCTTCGGTAAGCTTCATGGGCTGCTCCGAACAGCTCGTTATCTGATTATGCCCGGAACGTGTGTGGGTACCTTTAATGTAATGCCGGTTTTAACAATTACATTATTAAAGTTTTGTAAACAATAAACTTTACCTCCCAAAATTCAGAGTAAGCTAATAGGTGGAACCAATTATACTTCTTGTAAATTGGAAATTTATACGTATGAAATTTTGTTTCGATCTGAAATGGTATAAATTATTTCCTTATTGAGCGAGATGTTCTTTTTGACATTTAAGGCTCTTTTTATATTGGTGAATGGTGGTGATTTGTCGAACCTGGCGACACCCAGCATGAGTTCTAGAAACTAAAAACTACGACGGCAAAGGGCCCTCTAGCGAGTAGCGCTATGCTCAGAAAACATATAAACAAATTTGTGCTTCTCCCTGTATTGCTTGTATTGCAGGTTTTTGTTCTGATATTGGCCGAACCATTGTCTATGTACGATAGTGGTGTAGTTTCTTGTTTCTGTAGTTTTTAGTTTCGGAAGCTCACGGTAGGTATCGCCAGGTTCAGCACATCGCCTTTATATGATCATCTGAATGCTACAACAGATAAATCACTGACATAAGTCTTAACAACGAGTTTGTTAGATGTTAGTAAGGCTAAGGGAATCATTGAGAAAAGTATTGAAAGAGAGGGTAAAAGTATTGTAGAATTTATTGAAGGATATGTAATATGTCCCCTAGCAGGGCGTTTCCTTTCATGTCGATAAAATTACAACTCAGTTGGTTTCTTTTGGATAGGTTTTTTTGCATTAATTGGTAATTGTAGGGTTGAATTCATGTTGCTTTGTGTGTGTGACAAGATCTTTGGCTTTCGTTATATTCGATTGTTATGGATTCTATTTCGTATTACGGTATACTTACCACTTAGCTTACTTGGTCATCATACAATTTGAGTAAAATGTGATTTAGCTTCCCTTATAAATTTTTTATTGAATTCTCAGATGGCATCACAGGTTTTGCTTTAGTTCTGAAATTTCTTCAACTTTTAAATAGAAAAAATATTGAGATACGTTTCGGCTAAAACCATCCGAACTCGAAATATTTACAGGTTTTTCTTGGATGTTTAATGAATGAAATCTCAGATAATAGCAGAGCTTCGAGGTAGGTTAAATATAAGAGAAGAATTGCAGTTTTAGCTTCATATTTTCGAAAAATTTTATGACTTATTAGGTAATTGGAAAAAAACAAAATTTTTGACTCCTATTTCTTTAAATGAAAAAATTATTTAAAATTTCTCTGTGAACATTATTTCTCTAGAACTAATAATAACGTGGTTAAAAAATATTAAAAAATTTGCGAATTCTTTAAATTGATCTGGCCGAGTTATGATTGGTTTTAAAAAACTGGTGTGCATACAAAAATTGTAGATACTTCTATTCTGAATAAGATGGACTAATCAGTTTTTTCAAAGACAGAGAGAGAGAGAGAGAGAGAGAGAGAGAGAGAGACGGAGAAAAGAATGATGTACATACATATGTTGTTGATAATAGAGTAGAAAGTAGGTGGTCACCAATTTGTCGAACAAACCATCTGCATGCTAGTTTTGGGGGTACCCCTCATCAATACAGCTTTGGCTAGTTGACAAATTGGAGATTGTGAGTTAGCGGCGTAAAGAAAAAAATCTACGGAAAAGTACCTACAGTTCGAGGAGCAGCCCATATTGCTCTGTACCTCGCAGGTTATTGAAAACAGAACGGAGTGTAAAGAGTAGATGGTCACCAATTTGTCGATCAACCCATCTGCTTACTAGTTTCGGGGACAACCCCTCATCAGTACAGGTGTGGCTTGTCGACAAATTGGAGACCGTCAGTTCGTGGCTTAAAGCCAAAAAGCTACGAAAGAGCGGTGAGATGTTATGCAGAGCAGGATCAGGCGACATTCACCAGTGTATTAGATCTAATAATCCGTAGCAGATGGCTCTCACTTCGAAAGGCAGCCCATATTGCTCTGTACTTTCAGGTTATTGGAACCAAAACGAAGTGTAAAGAGTAGGGGGTCACCAATTTGTCGATCAACCCATCTGCATGCTTGTCGTGTCTTTCGGGATTTACCCCTCATCAGTACAGCTTTGGCTGGTCGACAAATTGGAGATCATGAGTTCGTGGCTTAAAGCCAAAAATCTACGGAAGAGCGATGAGATGTTGTGCAGAGCAGGATCAGGCGACATCCACCAGTGTATTAGATCTAATACTGCACATCAGATGGCTTTCAGTTCACAAAAGCAGCCCATGGTGCTCTGTACCTCGCAGGTTATTGGAACCAGAGCCAAGTGTAAAGAGTAGAGGATCACCAATTTGTCGATCAACCCATCTGCTTACTAGTTTCGGGGTTTACCATTCATCTGAAGGTCTACAAATTGGAGACCACCTACTTTTTACACTTCGTGCTGGTTCCGATAACCTGCGAGCTACAGATCAATATGGCCTGCTTTTCGAACTGAAAGCCATCTGCCATGCAGTATTAGATGTAATGCTGCTTTGTACAACATCTCACTGTTGTAGATAATTTTGCCCCCCATAAGGTGGACTAATCAGATTTTTTTGACAGGTATCATTTTTGAATTATGATGTAACTTGGAGAGAAAAATGGCCGTAGGTCCGCAATTTTGAAAAGCCACTCTTAGACATCCTTTTCTATTAAGAAAATTGGTTTATAACATAATTTAAACATATCAGCTGTCAGAAAAAGTTAGCAATCCCATATTGTTCAGGATAAAATTATTCCCAACTTTCAGTTTCGATATCCTCCAACTTAAACCACTAAAAGAGTCTGAGCATCTTCATGATTTTGGAACGAGGGGGGTTAACCCCAGGATGTAAAAAAGTATATAATTGGTATTTTTTTTATTATAAGGTAGTTGGTAGTACTGCATTTTTATCTGCATCTATTATTCTAAATTTAGTAGCATCTGCAGCATAGCTGGAAATTTGTCTTCTTAGCCAGTAGTCCCTCACACTTCTTTCCAAATTTTCTGTTGTTCAGGATCAAACAAAGAACCTTTCATAGTTGATTTTAGTAGAAAAGTAAATTTCCTAACAGGTTTAGTGGTAGAATTCTGGTTGGAGAAGAACCGATCGGAGCTAGCCAAACTGCTTCTTCCTTTTCTTGCACTCCTCTTCCAATAAACACAACTCCCATTGAATTATTGGTTTTGAAGATACACCCCTTAAGTGGTGAGGACACCCCTTAATTTTGAGGACTTTCTATATATCCCTTGTGACGTTAAAAAAACATAGGTATGAGCCTAATTTCACTCGTACTAAGTTTGTTACATAGACTATCGAAGGCTTCTGACTCCTGTCAAAAACAACGTAGAAAGTATCCAGACTTTTTTTTTTTTGAATCTGGTTGAAAGAAAAATTGGTAAACGGTTAAAAGAAGTTAAACATTTTGCAATTGTTATCTACTTTTAGCCGTAATGAGGTCCTGAATAAAGGTCGAAACGTTGACGATTTCGCAGTTCTAAAATCAGTGGCTGGTCTTGTAAAATTTGTCAAAATTCCGATTTTTTTTTATTTTTGCGAAACTAGTTGGAATTTCGAAATTTGAAAACGTTATTTTTGTAGACTTTGCAGCTAATTGTGAAACTTTGTTCTAATTTAACCTTCTTTGTATCTCTTCAAATAACCGAGATTACCATGGCTAAAGGCGAATAACGGTATATGGAGACCTTGTATATGTTGCAAATTTTTATTTAATTTGGCGATGTGATGGCGGGGAGGGCGGGGGGGGGGGGGTGTTTATACTTGATCCGAGTGGTAGTTGCTACATACCCGAGAGGCCTAAAGCGCGACAAGTTGTGCTTAAAAGACATGAAAAGCGAACGATGAAGAGGCCAAATGATGAGAAAGAAAAGGGGATAAAAAAGAACAAGAAAGAATCCGCCGAAAGGCTAAACACGAGCATGAAAGCTAAAACGTTTAAAATCTAGAGATGAAGCATAGTAAACGTACTCGACAAAAACTTAGAGTTTTGGTGTCAAATCTGGGCTTACCGAGTTGAAATGAATTAGAAAGGAGATCCGAACCAAACCTTCTATAGTACCTAGCTAGGCTACAGTGACGATGGATACAAGCAAGTTGTGGGACTTATGTAGTAGATGTAGTATGTGCATGTGATGTTAAACACGATGAGAGTGAAAAATATATGTTAAAAATTAGTAAAATGAGAAATAAAATGTTATAAGATCAACAAATGCAAGTTAATATTATTGACAGCAAAGAAAATAAAATTTCTAAAATTGAAAAAGATATTAGGAACAGAGTGGAAAAAAGTGCTTTAGAAGCAGAAAAAGAGGCAGCAATTGAGAAATAAGAAGAAAATTTACAAATTGCTAGGAGTTAAAAAAAACTAACGAAGTTAAGCATTTGAATGGATGTGGAATTTGTTCGGCTTTTTGCTTGTTCGATCATCGCAAGATGACCCATGTGCATACAAAGAACAAGCAAAATGTAAGAGATGACAACAGGCATTTGAAAAGGAGCTACAATTTCACAGTAAATTTTTCAAACTTGGACCGAAGCGACTATTCTAGATGGTAGAACACAATTGAAACCAATTTGGTATATTTTTTTGGGATTCAAGAAAGCAAAAACCGTAACTAAATACGATCTAAAGTGTTTTCCTCACTTTAAAACCGTGGTCCAATGAAATTTCTTCCTGATGTTTCGTCTCCAGCTTCGGCAGACAATATCAAAGGCGAGGAAGCATGGAAGATCACTTCGCCGATTGCTTCTTCTTATTTTTAGGTGCCCTGTCCTCTTCGGACGTTGGCAATCATCAGCGCTATTTGAACCTTGTCTACAGCTCGGCGGAACAATGTGGTAGTGCTCACTTCATACCATTCCCTTAAGTTTTTTAGCCAGGATATGCTTCTTCTATCCGGGCCTCTTCGTGCTTCGATCTTGCCTTCTATAATAAGCTTTAAAGGTCGATATTTGTCATTTCTTAAGATGTGACCGAAATACTCAAGTTTGCACTTTTTTTAGTGTGAACAGAACTTCCAGTTGCTTGTCGAGGCGTTGAAGTACCTCAGTGTTACGCACTCTTTCTACCCATTGCCTCGGGCAAAGTTATCTCCCGTGCTTCTCGACATTGACTGATTCGTCTGTGGTGAGCTGCGTGGTATTTATTCCTCCGCCGTCCCGCTGCAGTGGACGGAACTGGGGTGGGGATAGTGGTGACGCGGAATTTCGGCGCACTTGAAGTATGTCTTAGAACTCGCTTCCAGTCTGCCTTTAGAAACACACGCTGACCGGTGCCTCAATAACGGATCAAATCATCATTCCACACAGAAATGGGGAGGCATATAAAGACTATGTCTGTCAGAGCCAAGAGAATTTGTAAGCCGGCTGAATTAGAACCGGAATTGAAGCATCTGAAAAGAGCTTTTGGTTGGAATGGATACAGCAAGCGCGAGTCTGATAGGGCCATCCGTCCAAGGAATGCAGAAAGCCAGGAAGGAACAACGGAAGAAGATGAAGAAAAGAGCGAGTGGACTAGTCGTAGTATACATCCACAAAGTAACGGATAGGATCGGCTGGCTACTGGAAAAGCACAATGTTAAAATTGTCTTTAAACCCACTGGTACAATACAACAGAGGTTGACACGGGCCAAATATCGCAGAGATTCCCTCTCGCCACTTGGAGTTTACCGAGTTTCATGCAGCTGTAGCTCGATAGATATTGACACCACAAACGCAGTGTCAACATGAGGATTACGCAACACAAGAGGAGTTGCAGGATAGGTCAAGCACAAAAGTCAGTAGTAGCAGAGCACGCTCTCTCGGTAAGTCAAGACATAATTTTCAACGAGATGGATATTTATATTAATCGCAGCGTTTCTATCCGAGACTGACGAGAGGCCATTGAGACCTTTAAACACGACAACAGTTTCAACAGGAAGGAGGAAATTACGTTTCTAAATGTAGACTGAAAGAGAGTTCTACGACATACTTCAAGTGCGCCGAAACCCCGCGCTACCACTACCCCCACCCCATTCCCACCACTGCAGCGCCACGGCGGTGGAATAAATATCACAGAGCTCACCACAGTCGAATCAGTCAAAGTCGGGAAATACGAGAGATCACGGCTTCAAAGCCCGGACAAAATACTTTGAATGACATTCGAAAAGAAATTGTAAATTACCATAAAAAGTAGATGAGCAGAACAATAAGGTAGCAAAGCTGCAAAAGAAAATACATTTGGTTCGAGAATAAGCTATAAGGACGTTCATTGAAGGCCAGCAAACTACTAGTACTTAATCAATTATTAGCATTTTTATAGGTGGCAAATAGGACAATGGACTTTATGGAAAAAGCAGACGTGAACAGATGTCAATTTTATTGGGTCTATTGCAAGATGGATGTAGAAGAAGGGTGATGCAAGCGGTGTGACTTATATCCGAAAACTCGATTACGAGGCAGCGAGTAGTTCATAGGAGAGTCACACACACTTATGGCGTGCAGAAATGGGTGGCACTCTCATGTTGTCTGCCAAGTTGAAACTAATAGTTTTGATGCGGTCCAGAATCCAGGCTTTTTAAAAAATATTTGTTTGCTGACGACATGGCTAGGGCATTGATCAAGGTAAGAAGATCTTCAGCATCTAGCACAACCTTTTCTTGCTCCTGTGATTTCTCAAGGGCTGTGGCAAGAATCAGAGGGTCTGCGTGTTCATTAGTTTGCTTTACTAAGAAGCCTTCACTTTCATGCCTCTCAGTAATCAAGCAAATAACCGGTGCTTTATTTCTGCCGTGGGAAGGGAACTGCTTCTGAGTCATGGTCACCATCATTAACTCAGTAAAGATCATCTCGGAAGTAGTGTGTCTTTTTCTTCAGGAAGGCGCTCAGCAAACTTGATGCTCATGGTGGGCAAGTTTTCTCGGTAAACTACATTTCTTGCCCTTCGGTTGTAGTGTTTTTTAGGTGCTCAACGTATTTGTTTAGGATTGACTGGAATATTTCACCATTCTTCCACACAACCCGGTGGAGTAGAAATCCATCATCGATGACAAAAGCGGTTTCTTCCTGGAATCAGTGGTGTAAAGAAGTCTTATAACACGGACTGAGGTGTATTCCTTATTCCAACTGAGTGGAACAGAGAGAGCTGCCAGTTTACAAGAGAAGAGTTCTTTAAACTGTTAATCGTATTTCTGGTGAAGTGCTATCCGGTGAAATTTGGTTTTAAGGTCCACATCCTTGTATCTTGCTGCAGTATCTTGCTGAGAGTGCATAAGAGAGAGTGACATGAGGGTATGTAGATTAATTTCAATTCAGTAACAGTGTCTGAAGCCTTCATGAACCACTCACTTTCTAGGCATTCTGGTGGAATTTAAAAAAAGTAATATATAATTCAGGAATGAATATGATGTAGGGAAAATCGAAGAAATTGGGACAAGGCAGCAAAACGTACAACTACCTCTTCGTCAACGTTTCGTCTAATTAAGAATTAAACTTCATCAGGACTATGGATAAAATTAAAAGTAACATGAACAAAAAGACACATCCTGTAAAATACAAACCTCGAGATATTATCGTGAAATGCTCTAGTCGTGGTAAAAAACTATAGCACATCAGGACTCAGTCATCAGACATTTAACATTCAATTAACATTTTTCATTCAATTGTATTAAAACTCTTTTTGGCGGATCGGTTTCACATGATTGAAATTTTCGGCACACTGGATCGGGGCTTTCGAGCTCTATGCCATGTTTGCACATTTCACAGCCAAAAAAATGTTAATATAACTTGCACAAAGTTAACCTTGGTGGTTAACGTTTCATAATTAAATTAAAAAAAATGCCAGAGCTGAAAATGTCTTGCATCACGGTCCTGTCATTCTTGTCACAAATGACAGCATTTCGAGGCCTCTTTTGACAGGCCCCCCCTGTCAATTTTACAGGGCTCACGTAGACTTCAAGGTCAAAGTGTCCGAGAACCCCGCCGCTATAACTACTTTTAGTGTTTTACAGTCTTATAGGATCGGTTTTTCAGTTCTGGTCAACGCTCTAATACCATAACTTTTTGAGCCTATGCTCAATTTATTTCTTTGTGAACATAATTCTTAGGTTGTATGGACCACTTTAGAATAACAAGCAACTTTAAACCATACCCTGGATCGTCACTTTCCAGACTAACCACTTAGTTGTCGATGAAAAGACAAATCAAGTATTTCTCCACATACTCTATTTAGCATTCCCTCCGCGATCGAGTGAAAAAGTCAATGAATGTTAGCCCCATTCGGAATGAAACTTCAGGTGGGTATAGGAGATCTTCCCCGAGAATTACTGCAGAGGATCATTCGAACCGTAAACAGAATCGAAGCGGCATCACTTTAGTTCCAGACGAGTAATTTTATTTTTCCAAGCCCCCAACAGGTAATATACGGCCCGAGGACCTGTGGAGCCACTTCGGCCCTAACTAAAACGAATAGGGAACTATCAATTCCCCTCGTAAAAGGATTTTATTGTTGCGGCAACGTGATACCTGTCTATTATTTATTTAAGTCGTTGCACGGGACTTTTTTGTTGGTGGGTGAGGGACGCGGATAACAAATTGTCCGTTTTTGACTTTTACATTGATCCCCCTTTTTCTGGAAATAAATTCCATCCTGGCGACATGGAAACGCCGCCATACATAGGCCCGATTCCCACTGGGGGTAAGGGAGATTGAGGAGGCTCATTTATTCGAAATCTTTTCGTAATTTTCCCTTTCTCTCGACCTCGCATTTTTATGGTCTCACTTTCTTTACAGGCTAATTTCGTCAATCCGCCCCCAAAATCTATAACTACGCCGGTTTTTACTTACAGGTTCGAGCTGATGTACGGCGTAACCGAACTTGAAAGTGTCTACTTGCCCTTGGGGGGCGACGTCGCCCTAATCCATGGCATGTTGGAGAACGAGCGGGATGAAGAGCTGAGGAAATACATGCGTGTTAGATGCGAAATGAAGCCGGAGGCCTGCTTTGCTGAAACTAGGGCGAAGTACAACTACGGAGAGCGCTCTTCGGTAAGTGCCTCAATCGATAGTTTATGTTTTCGGTCAGAATTTGCCCTCGAACTATTTCTCAGGGTCGCCTATGACATATTCATGCCCCTCTTGCGTCTTCCATCGTCTCCTCTTTTCTGTGAATAATACTGTTGTCTATTCCCAAAGGCCATAATACATTAACCTGATTTACACTGGGCAAGCAAAGACGCCTAAAAGGTTAAAATTTCGGAGCTCTGATCAATTAAGCTTGTTAAAAATTTCACTCCCCCCATCACCTTATGTCCAGTTCCCACGACCACTTTTGGCCTAAACGAGATTTATGCCGTTGGGTGCATCGCACAAAAACAAACTCAAACAAGATTAACGTCGGTCCTGTTTTAAAATTGCCCACTGGAGGGCAGGTGCAAAGAACGCGGAACGCAACCTTAATTTTTTAGTGTAAATTAAGAGACCCCAAACTCGCAGCTGAAATTAATCCAGATAAATTAGTTCCAGAGGGATCAGACCTGGATGGGCGGTCAGCCGGACAGGGCCACCTTGGCCAGAGACGAATTGCTCGACATACTTTCGGATGCCCGAACCGTGGCGCCCGTTTTGCAAACCGGCCTTTATCATTCCGCCAAGAATTTGCAGTCGTATTTTTACGTGTTTTCGCATAAAACACGTGCCAAGGAGTACATTGTGAGTATAGCTAATGCAAATTAACTAAAAACAACAATAACAAAAAATCAGCTTATTTCCGTTCAGTTCAGGTTAGTTGAGATAAATAGCGTTCAGGTTATCTCAAGTTGATTCAGTTCAGTTACGGTTAGTTTAAGTTACTTCAAATTAGTTCAAGTTAGTTTTCGCTGGTTTACACTCTTGGAATGGTGAAGGTGCATATTGTAACTTGTAAAATTTTTACACATTTTACATTTTAAATTCCAAAAATGTGAATGGTTATGCAGGAACAGGATCACGAAATGACGAAGACAACTATTTGAATTGGTCTAGGTTTCGCAGATCTATTTCTGCATTCTCAGGACGCTAAAATTATATGTGAGCAATTTACAAAAAGGGGGCTCCTAAATGGTTCTATAACAGTAAACATTGTTATTCAACTTACAATTCGGTTTTGTCTTCCTTGTTCCTAAATTTACACAGCACTTTAGTACAGCAGAATCTGGAGTAACCATATTTTGGAGTTGGTAAGCAAGAACCAAAGAGTGACAATAACAAACACTTTAAAATTTGATTTAAAATAGTGGGACTACACAGTTAAATCCACACACAAACAGACAGACAACGCTAACAATATAGGTTTAGGATGTCGATCGATCTTCGAAATTAACACGAAATACCAATTGTTATCAACCGGAGTGACAACAAAACAAAACAAAAAAATAAAATGGGGGCCCACACATTGATAGGCATGTCGACTTCCTTTAAAGTGGGAGGTCTTCTTGCAAATTTTTTGTCGTATGTATAAGTTATATGCTGAGTTGGGCTGACCTTAAGGGTTCTACATGGCCAAAAAAGAAAAAAAAACACAAAACATTGAAACAGAATTCGTTATTAAGCATCCTGCTAGTGCTCAACTTCCAATTTACTAATTATGTTGAAATATGCCTATGCAGATTGTCTGTATCTGTTCTTTTATTAACGATTTTGTTTTGCTTTTGTAAATTGATTCATTTCTGATATAAGTCTTTTTTTATAGTTACGTTGAGTGTCCAGTATTTTTACATTTTCGTAATTAAATTTGTGTCCTGTATCAATTTTGTGTTTCACCAGAGCGGTCGGGTTGTTTTTGGTGAGATAAATTGTTTCATCATATTGGTGTTCCTTAACTCGAGTTCCTAACGAGCCCAAATTGGCTCTTTTGTACATGTAAATCTCCATAAGAAAATTTAAGGTCCATTCTGCACTTTTTTGTACCCCGCGTCGCGACGCCTTACGGCATCATACAGTCGAATCGCTGTGCAGATGTGCGGTAGGCGTCGCGACGCGAGGTACAAAAAAGTGCAGAATGGACCTTAAATTTTCTTATGGAGATTTACATGTAAAAAAGAGCCAATTTGCGCTCGTTCTGTTGCTGCATATCTACTTAACTCTTTGTTCAAGATATGTGGATGTCTCACCTACATAACCCTTGTGCCAATCACTATAGGCAATATTATAAATTACGTTCGATTTAGGTTCTTGTTCAGTTTTTGCTTTTAACTTCGAGAAAAATTTAGTTTTGATTGTATTTTGACTTTTTTTGGTAATTTTAATTTACTTATTTTCCTGTGTTGTATAACTTTGTAAATTGTTTTAATTTTGCTTGATAAGGCATCAATGTATGGAACTTTAAAAATATAGTATCATTTTTAGTATCTTGTTTATTTACGGGGTTATTATTATTGTTATTATCGTTTGTATCGTAATCGTGTATTATCGTAATTTGGAAATGAAATATCTAGTGGTCTATTTTTCAAGCAATTTATGATATTGAGCTTTTGACTGAACCTTTCCGAGAAAGTAGGTCTGTGGTACCAATCTGTTTCTATTGTGTCATCATCCAATTTAACTACTAGAGTATCCAAAAAGGGTATTCTGGTATTAACTTCTTTTTCGATTTTAAACTTTAATTTATTATGATATGCATTGAATGTTGCAATTGTTAATTGTTCTTGATTTATTGGGATAGCAGTATGTCGTCGACATATCTTTAAAAAATGACACTTCAAACGCCAACCTACCTATGCATTTCTCTTGTAAGTCTTGCATTACCAGGTCTGCACACACTGGCGACAAGCAATTACCCATCCCCAATCCGAAGATTTGCCTGAAAAATGTTTTGTTGTGTTGGAAGTAGTTGTTATCGAAAACAAAATTAACAAGGTCTGGAAACTCAGTCATAGGAATACCAGTGCTATCCCTCAGAAGATGCCACTTTTTTGCAATTAGTTCTAAAATTATATCCGTAGGTATATTATGAAACAGAGATTTGACGTCCAAGGATATTATTTCAAAACCTTTTGGTACTTTTCGTTGTCTGATATAGTTGGCAAATTCAAAAGAGTCTTTAATATGTTTGTCATCAACTATAAATCCGTTCTTCAAGATGATAGATATGTGTTTGGTAAGGTTCTACAATAGAGAACCCAAAAAAGATACTACTGGTCTGAGTGGCGTATTGTTTTTGTGTATTTTCGGTTGAAAATAAATTTTTGGAGCAACCGCTGCACTAGTCTTGACTTGTTTGGAAAGATCTTTAGTAATAAAGCCCCTTTTAAGAAGTGTATCAATATTTTTTTTTTAATTTTGTATAGTTGTAGTTGGGTCTTTTGTCAGTTGTACGTAAGTTGTTTGGTTGCTAAGGTGACTTGCGGCTTTATATAGCTAATAAATATCCGATATCAATAATTAGAAAAATTCTAAACACAAACGATAATAACCCCGTAAATAAACAAGATACTAAGAATGATACTCTATTTTTTAAAGTTCCATACATTGATGCCCTATCAAGCAAAATTAAAACAATTTTACAAAGTTATACGACACAGGAAAATACAAAAATAAAAATTACCGAAAAAAGTCAAAATACAATAAAAACTAAATTGTTCTCGAAGTTAAAAGCAGACTGAACAAGAACTTAAATCGAAAGTAATTTATAATATTCCCTGTAGTGATAGTCACAAGTGTTATATAGGTCAAACATCCAGACATCTTAAACAAAGAGTTAAGGGACACCAATATGATGAAAAAAATTATCTCACTAAAAACAACCCGACCGGTCTGGTGGAACACAAAATTGATACAGGACACAAATTTAATTACGAAAATGTAAAAATACTGGACACTCAACCTAACCACAAACCCAACCACAAAAGATTTATGTCAGAAATGATCAATATACAAAAGCAAAACAATAGCGATAATAAAATAACAGATCCAGAAAATCTTCATAAGGCATACTTCAACATAATTAGCAAATTAGAAGTTGAACACTAGCAGAATGCTTAATAACGAATTCTGTTTCAATGTTTTGTGTTTTTTTTTCTTTTTTGGCAATGTAGAACCCTTAAGATCAGCTCAACTCAGCACATAGCTTATACATACGCCAAAAAATTTGCAAGAAGACCTCCTACTTTAAAGGAATTCGATATGCCTATCAATGTGTGGAACCCCATTTTACTTTTTTGATTTTTTGTTGTCGCTCCGGCTGATAACAATTGGTATTTCGTGCTAATTTTGAGGATCGATCCACATCCTAAACCTACATTGTTAGCGTTATCTGTCTGTTGTGTGTGGATTTAACTGTGTAGTCCCACTATTTTAAACCAAATTTTAAAGTGCTTGTGATTGTCACCCTTTTGGTTCTTGCTTACCTACTACCAAAATGTGGTTACAGATTCGCCTGTACTAAAGTGCTGTTTAACAAGGAAGACAAAGCTCAATTGTAAATTGAATAACTATGTTTACTGTTATAGAGTCATTTAGGAGCCCCCTTTTTGTAAATTGCTCACAAATAATTTTAGCGTCCTGAGGATGCACAAATATATCTGCGAAACGTAGACTAATTCAAATAGTTGTCTTCGTCATTTCGTGATCCTGTTCCCGCATAACCCATCACGTTTTTGAACTTGAAGATTGATAACAATTACCAAATTTTAAATTGCTTTGACGTTGGGCCCTTGTTTGCAATCATTTGACTAGACTTGTGTAACAAAATTGTAGAGTGATGTTCCCCATGTTTGTTAAGAAAGAAAAATGGACTCCATTTGTTCATTTGTTGGTATTTTGTTAATTTTATTGTTTAACGAAAAAGGGAATAGTGTTAAACAATATTTTGAGCTTGGCGTTGGCCAGGAAAGAGAGCAAGACTCATTCGCTTAATTGCTAAGCGAATGGGTTTAATAATGAAGTATGAGTGGGGTCTAATATAGGGGAAATAAAGTTGAATTTAACAATTGACAATTGACAGTTACATACCTAACATCTAAAATTTCAAAACTTCGAAACTAAATCACAAATCAATGATAAAATACGCAAAATAAATAACATGGTAAGACTCAAAACCACAACTTGGTAAAAAACTTGGCTGATCCAAAAGAATTTAGCATCTCCTGAAAGCCTCCCTTCAGATCATTGTTACTGTCAGGGTGAAGCTCGACGATTCTACCTAACTTCTATTGGTGGAGTAGAGCACAATGATCAATGAACAGGAGTAAAGCTCCCAAACCTAAATTCAATACTGAATGAATGAGGACCAAGTGAACTGACGACACTTGGTCCTCTGTTGCAGATTTATAATATACTGAGTGGAACATTGTATGCGGGACAACTGAACCCTCCTCTGCAATTCCTTGTAGTGGTCTAACCAACTAGATTGAATTTCCGTTATATAATGCTCTGAGACTGTTTTCAATCAGGGAGCAAATACGACTCAAAATGGATAGAACATTAGAATCACATTAGGAAAGAGGGTGTAGTTGGACATGAACTAAGAACTGCCTTTAGTTGAGCAAACATGGTAGGGGTATTGAGGGAAACGAGCTTTACTGGACCGGAGGCATGTCTAGGAGTACAACTGGACACAGTCAGGAATATGTGGATAGACCTCAACGCGGATAGATCCAATGCCTGGTGGCTACTTGGGAGAAATCGGCAGTGCCTGGGAGACCTTATAGGAATCCTCACTGGCCACTTCAGGCTAAACAGACACATGCACCTCCTAGAAATGGTGGACAGTTCACTCTGTATCCACTGTGGAGCAGGGGAAAAGTAGTCATACCACTTTCTGGGAGTGTGCTATAGGTAGGCGCGACTGCGCCGCAGGACACTGGGAGCCGCTTTCCTCATTCGAGAAAAGCTTCTCTGAGATTGGACGCAATACTCTCCTTTATTAGAGGGGCGGGTCGACTCGTGGAGGGAATGAGGGCCCAGGCAGAGTAGTGATGGTTGGATCAGGGGACTGTGAAAAGGGCCTAGTCGCGAAGCTTCGGCCACCTCAATGTCTACTACTACTACTACTGAGCAAACATGGTACTTACTCATAAGTTGAAATAGACTATTTAAAGCAAAGAATTTTGTGAAGCCCTCATATCACCCTCACCACCATGGTAAAGCTCATCGCTTTTGCCTAACTTTTATTGGTAGGTGAAAGCACAATCATCAATAAACAGGACGAGACCTCTCAAATCGAAATTTGTCACTAAAGACGTCCACTTGGTCCTCTGCTGTTGTTTTTGGACCATGGTATATAAAACAGCTGAGCGTCTTTCTGCAATTCCTTGTAGTGGTCCAACAAATCAATTGCTATTATATTTTGCTGTGGAAGTGTTAGAGACTTGCCGGCATGGCTACCGTGGCCGTCGTTCTCATTGCTCCCCTGATGCAGAGACATATTTGTTTTTGCAGAGAGGACAGTTTATCTTTGATGGAGCTCTGTTTGCTGTTTCGATACCAAACGGCCCCATACATGATTATCAATCTTATTACCGTCACGTATAGCCGTATAGTTTGTTGGGGTCCCATCCCCATAATTTGCCGCACAGGATCTTGCACAAGCAAAAGGAGAGCTGTGCTCTCCTAACTAGGATGACTTCTAGAAATTTTACTTCGTTGGTAAACGGGATTGTCGTCCCGAACAAGGATGGCGTTTTTAAAAAGTCCAGCCTCTTCCTTCGGGTAAATGGCACGATCACCATTTTCCTAGAGTTTATTGCTAGGTTTCCTTTGAACATCAGCTGTTTACAACATCCAGCACCTCTTGCAACGTGCTGAAGATTTGTTGGTATGGGTGGTTTCTTATAAGGATGACGATGTCGTCCACGTATGCTTGGACCTCGACTCCCCCATAGTTCCAAAGTAGCCAGAAGGTCGTTCACTACTAAGGACCACAGGAGTGGTGAAAGGACTCCGCTCTGTGGACAACTTCCCGCTGTTGTGAAGCTTACAGTGTCATCGTTTAATGATGTAGTGATCAATTTGGATTCTAATATGTTGCGAATCCAGTTGGTTATTGTTGGTTGGATCTTTCTTGCTTTAAATGGTACTTACTTTCTCAAAAGTTAAAATCTCTGTAAAATTGCGATTTATGTGATGCCTTCAGACCACCGTAACTACTAGGGTTAAGCTAAATAATTTTGCTCAGCCTCCACTGCTTAGGTAGAGCATAATCATCAATGAACCGGACGAGAGCTTCCAGAATCGATATTCCTAATGAAGATTGGTCCTCTCCTGTAAATTTTTAATATAGTCAGTAGATCATCGTATCCGGAATAGCTGAGCCTCTCTCTGCTATTTATCGTAGTGGTTTAACAGATTAAATGGAACTTCGGTTACATCTTGTTATGGTATAACTTAGAGACTGTCCTCAATCGGGAAGTGACCAAGCGGACATTTGGATCAGACTGGGAAAGAGGGGTAATTGGATGTGAACCAAGAACGAATTCTAGTTGATGAAATCAGACTCTTTAAAATTACGATTTGTGTAGATCCCTCACACCTCGTCACTGCCAGGGTAAAGATCGTCAATTCTGCCTAGCTTCTATTGCTGAGGTGGAGCATAATCATCGGTGAACAGGAAGAAAGCTTCTAAATCGCTTACCTATCTTTACCGAAGACGTCCTCTTCTATAGATTTTTAATATAGTTAATAGACCATCGTATCCGGAACAGTTGAACCTATTTTTCCAATTTCTTGCAGCCCCAGATCCAAATGATCAAATAGAATTTCTGTTACATCTTGCTGCTGCATTGCTCAATGGGAAGTAACCAGGAGTCAAAGCGGCTAGTTCATTTGGAGCACTTTTAGAAAGGGGGGTAAATGGACTTGAACTAAGCACTGCTTCTAGTTCTGCAAACCTGGTACTTACTTCCTCAAAGGTTATGACAGACTCTTTAAAAATACGATTTGAATGATTTGGTTAGTAAGATGTGAGGCGATCTTGCAGGGTTAAATTTCCAGTGAATGATGTTTCTCCATTAAGTAACGTTCCACATCACATTAGTATTTTCCAATCTGTCCAACAGCTAATAGATAATAGAATACAATTCATTCTTTGTTTTTACAAAAATTTTGTGGCATTATTAGAATAAACAAGGCAAATAAAGAAATATTTTTTACTGAAATATCCAACCGCATCAATATGCCTTTGAAGAAAAATAGTTGAAAATACACATGGCCCTTGATCGCGGCACTGTTCATCAACTTTCTGCCCTTAAAGCTAAAAGAACTAAAAAAAGACCAAAAACGCTCTATTGACAGCCCTTTTGCCACCAACTGTCCAATTTTATTAGGAATAATAATCCAAAATTATGAATTTTATTACATTATTAAACATAATATGGGTAGCTTTTGGCGCAAATCTCTGCACTGAATTCTTGAAGTCTCACAACCTGTCAGACCTTTAGTGGTGCGATTTCATATTCTTCTGCGGTGATTTTTGCTTTAAATCTTGTTTGCCAACCTCAATGTTGTTGATGTCATCAAAACATTAACAAATTTGTCTCAAATTTAAAAAGTTAAAGAGAAATTTTCGCTTTTAGACATTGAGGAAGATTTCCAACATTAGAATGCATCAACCACAATGGAGAACTTCTTATTTCTTTCCTGCTTTTATTTCTTCTATTACTTTAGACTTTTTGATTACTAGATTCCTGTTCTTCTAGACTTTAGAAATACACAGGTACCATAGGCTGACACCATCATTTAAACAGTGAATTTCACATGATGCATCACTATAAATAACAAATTGACGTAGATTATTTAATTCATTTAATGACCTCATCCCACTGGTCGACAATATCAGCAGACAAGAACTGCACACAACCAATCTTTTGTAACCAAAGTTGCTGAAAAAAAAATGTTTGCTATTACAACTTCTGGCCCAACCAATCAAAGATCTTTAAGGAAATTGATAAAACTGATCGCTTACTTAATACTACTTAATTTTGCTTAGCTCATCTAATTCAATACTGTACACATCTTAAGCAGGTTCTCATAAAATACCTAGTTTTTCTAAAGTGATGATAAAGTCTACTCTCTGAGAGTTAATCTGATCACTAAAATTCTGTAAAATTTGTGGTGGAGTTGAAGAAAATTTTCTTAATGGAAAAGCATAATTTTTAGTTCTTTAGATAACTCCTGGGCAATATGAGTTTCTTTTTTGAGAGACGAATTTCCTGCAATCGGGTCATCCGCATAAAAGCTATCTGGCTCAACACAGCCTTTGAGTCTTTTAACTTTATCGTTTTAGACCATTTCCAGCAAAAAAAAACTAGCAGGAGCTGTACTAATGTAATAATGTTCAACCTACATTGTGGAAGCTCGAAACTTGGATGCTGCCTCCAAAGAATTTTATGCAAGTCCCTACATTGGCAGTGGTGAGCTGTATTGTCTGAAATTTATTAAGATATTTATTGAGTTATCTTGAGTCGTTGGTTCCACTTTCAAAACTTCGTTCAATGATCAACCTGATGTAGATCGAGACGTTAGTATTTTAACTACTGCCAAAGAACACTCTTAACTTGATACCAGTTGATGTCTCATTAACTAAAGATGTCTATTTGCCTTTAAAAACAAAATTTTGTTCAAATTTGATTTTATTCTATTCTTTATACTTTCTGCAATACTTATTGATTCAACAAGATTTTTTTACATCAGATTCATCTCTCCTGATTGTCTCAATAAAGGTCTGTTCGCATTCCTGTTCTTCACACAGCGAACTTTATCCTCTCAAATTAGTTCCTCGCCTAACCAGAATTATTTTGATTGATTTTTTATATTTTCTAATTTATTTTCAGAATCTTGTTGCCATTCAATACTTGGCCACTCAATTGCAAATACAACATTTCAATTTTTTGATATTTCGTTGTTTAGAATGACGTTTCTAGTCAAACTCACGGAGTTTCCAATCTGTCTGATTATCACCCTCTCTCTAGGCAAGCCGTTTTAAAAGTCACTTACCCTTCTTTAATATTTTATGTAACTGAAAAGTTCATTGAGTTGTGACTCTTCATTACCTCCTCTGACGTCTATTTAATTTGATTTTCAACTAAGCCATTTTTTGTAAATTTATTTTTAATTCTACAAACTGTAGGTCGTATTGTCGCCAAGTTCGAATTCTGTCGTTATATTCTATAGTCTGTACGATTTCTAATTTTTTTTTTAATTTGAGCGATTTGAGTAATTTTTTAACGATTTTCGCTCAAATTTTAATCTAAGTTTTCCCAAAACCCCAAATTTGTTTTATTTATTGTTCAAACAAAATTCTAACCTGATTTTGGAGTTAATTTCAACCAGAACAAATACAAAACGATAAAATTTTTAATTTTGGAAAGTTTGAACCATTTTTAAACAATTTTAGCTCTAATTTCCCAAAACTCCAAATTTGCATTTTTAAATTGTTCAAAAAATTTTAATGCTATTTTGGACTTAACTTCAACCTAAAGCAATCCAAAAACACCATATTTTCAATTTTGGACGGTTTGAGTCGCTTTTACTTATTTTAGCTCTAATTTCAATTTGAATGTTTAGAAAACTTCAAATTTGCATTTTTAAATGTTTAAAAAAAAAACTGAATATGATTTTGGACTTAATTTCAACCTCAATTAATCCAAAAACACCAAATTCTCTAATTTCAATCTGAATTTTCGCAAAACTTGGTTTTATAAATAGTTCGAAAAAATTTTAATCTCATTTTGGAGTTAATTTCAACCAGAACTAATTTTCAATTTTGAAATTTCCCAATAGTACAAATTTGGATTTTTAAATTTTTAAAACATTTTTAACGTTTTTTCTGAACTTAACTTCAAACTGAATTAATCCAAAACCACAAATATTTCAAACGTGGAAAGTTTGAGTCATTTTTCAATGATTTTAGCTCTAATATCAATTTAAATTTTCCAAAAAGTCCAAATTTGCTTTAAAAATTATTCAAAACATTTTTAATTTGACTTTAGAGTTTATTTCAACCAGAACTAATTTAAAACCACAAAATTTTCAATTTTGAACGGTTTGAGCAATTTTTACTGATTTTAGCTCCAATTTCAATCTGAATAATTCCGAAACTTCAAATTTTTATTTTTAAATTGTTCAAAAAATGTTTAATGAAATTCTGAAATTAATTTCAACCTGGATTAATAATGGATAAGTAAAGGAGAAATTTATTTTGAAACGTTGTTATCAAAAGTTAAGGTCTTTCTGTTTGTAACAGGCTGAATTCTCAACACAACACTAACTCTTTGTTTTGCAGATTGTAAGAGAAATTCTCCAAGAACAGAACGTTAGCACTGGGTACCTTGGAAACAGTATTATTTATAAAATACCTTGTTCAGATTGCAGTGGCCAGGTATATTGGCCAGACTAGCCGATATCTTAAAAAATGTTTTCTTAAATAAGAACGATTTATTAGTCTTTCAAATTCCATATTTCTCTAACTAAACACCTTATGTCTTAGCAACGTTGTAAGGTACCACGATTTTAAGTAAACCAAATTAATACAAAAAAACTGCTTCGTTTGTATTTACTTATTTTCAGTACCTTATTGCCTATTCGAGGCTCTCCAGGAAAACTATCGTTTATTTCCTGGAACTGTTTATTAAAAGCTGCCCTAATAACTCAAATCATTGGCTCTCGATAACAGGCCATTAAAACACAGCTCTTAGTCAAACCTTTAGGATATAAATAGTTCTGTATTTTTAAGCGCAGAGTGTTACAATTGCGGGCCGGTATTTTTGGATTCAGGTCACTTAACTTTATTTCCTGCATGTTTATCACGTGCGTCAATAATTATTACGGCCAAACCCAAAAAAAAAACAAAAATTGTCTTTTTATACAGATACTAACATTAGACGTTTTAATTTGAGGGCATAATTTTTCGTCCCTCCCCCACCAAACACCATATTGCAATGACACTAAAATACTATTTATATACATCCGCAGAGGAACAAAACTTATACAGGCGAAGAGCTGCCATACGTGTTCGGTGTCCCGATCGAAGGCCCCAAATTTCATTTCGAAGACGTCCAGTACACGGAGAATGAAAAAAGACTGTCCATGGCCATGATGAGATACTTCTGCAATTTTGCCAAGACGGGGTAAGTGGATACATTGATTAAGTTCGCCCTCATTACCATGATGTTGCACAGAAATCCGGTGATCCCCAAAACTGATTACTCGCGGTTGTCGGACTATTCCAGCTGGCACCAGTTTGATAAAGAATGGTACCAGTTTGACCAAGTGGAGCAGCATTATATTAAACTAGGTAAAAATACGTAATTTGAAACAACTTTTTGCTACTTAAATTGTATTTTGATAGATATTCCTATTGGCAACGGACAGTTCTACCGAAAATCTGAAATGGACTTCTGGAACAGCCACTTCCCTAACATATCCAATTTGTCGCTAAACAACCCTCTACCTTGGAACCACTTTCCTGTTCCCACAGACAGGAATCCGCCTTCTATTCACGACCTTGAAGGTGTCATTCGCGGCTTTGACACCAGGCCGGATCCTTACTCGAAGAAAGTAGTCTTCGGTCATATCGAGACAGCGCCACCTGCAGAAGAAGTGAAGCAAAGCACCCCCTCAGCTAGCGTCTTGATCATCCTAGGCGCTCTTTTCCTTTTGGCCAATTTAGCGATTTTCACTTTCCTCTACTTCAAGTGCATTAAAAATAAGAAAGTGTCTCCCACTAGTACGCTGCGCATGGCTCCTGCCGAAGGAAGCGTGGAGGAGGACAAAGGAGGGCTTCTGAGCAGCTGCAGCTTGATTCAAATGCTGCGCAACACCGCAGAAGAGGACGTTTACGATGCAGTGCATGTGGAAAAAAGCACTTCAAAAGTCAAGCTTACACGAGCCATGTCCAACAGCACTATCGACGCTCATGCCAAAGTGAGGGAATGGATAACTAATGAGATTGTGCTCAAATATAGCCCCAAGCAAGATAGGAAGAAAGAGGGTAAGAAAAAGAAGCCTATTAAGGTCATGGAGCTCTTGGACGATTGTCCCACTAGACCAGTGAGTCCCGTACCAGCTACAAAACCTCTGTTGATTAAGACTGCTAGTATCGACAGGTAAGTTGCATTTCATTATGACTAGGGTGGTTCAAATAACGCTCCTTTTAGATCTAATAGAAGAAAAAGAGCGGACAAGGTCTCAGTCGCCATTGATGCCACTCCATCTGGTCGAGGCCCTAGCGTTATGATGCAACAGCCCATAGAGCTCACTAAATCCCTGGATTATTCTCATCTACGGCAGTCTCCTATTCCACTTCGCAGGTCTGTTACTCTAGAAGACTTTTCGACTACTAAGGACAACTCCGAGCTTCGCAGAAGTACCACGAGCATAGATCTGAAAGCTGCGGAGGCCGAGCCCACCTACATTCGTATCGAGCACGGTTATTCAAAGTCTGATCCTGTTCAAGACCTAGATTACAACGCTATTCGATGCCTAAAGAGCTTCGAGCCCCAATTAGATATCAACGTTACCTCTAAGGATGAAAATTGCGAAGCACCTCCTCCTCTTACACCTCAAGAAGCCCTGATGACAATCAAAAGAAGAAACTTTCCAAAGGTGCTCCCAGATCATCCTGGTAGGCTAAGCAAACGCAGATCCATGCCGGTACATTTGGGTCCGTATTCACCTTTGGGTAAGAAATTTCCTCCAGTACCTCCCCCGAGAACTTGCACCCTTGATCGTCAAGGAAGCAACCCCCAGGCTGTGTGCCTCTCTGAGCCCATGTTGGCGGAAGAACCGCCTTCCTCGCCGGAAACCGAAGTGGCCTGCAATGATTTGTATGTGGGGCCCATAGTACCTAAGGAAAAGAGGGGTATTCCCAGAGCAATAGTAACAACCGACCCTAAAAATCCAGTGAAAAGACCTGAGCCTAAAATTGTAGTCAAGCCTAGTACAAGTCGTAGCAAAGCAGAGGAAACTCGGCAGATTCCTAGGGTAATGGCCTCGGATAATCGGCCTGATATAATCGGGGAAAAGAAGGAGGAAAATTCGGGAAAATGTGGTAGAAAATCTCAAATTCCGACTTTGGTGGAGGCTTCAACGGGAAGCCTCAACAAAGACGCCTCTAGTTCTGAGTCGGCGTCACCGTCTTCTGGGGATTCTGACACCGGAACTGTCGTTAAAAGGGCATAAGTTTATTATTTATTTAATTAGATATTAAGATTAGTCATGGCGGTAAATTATTCTCTACGTAGATTATCTGTAAATAGAAGACTGACTGAAATCCGGAACGTGTTCTTGAACTTGTATCATCGGGTGTTTGTGTCGTATTACACTGTAGCAGTATTTTATTGTAGTTTTCATTATTATTGTTTTTCTAACAATATATCTTTTTTTATTAGATATTTGCCTTGTTTTTCTTTGTACGTCTCTTGTCAAGAACCATAAGTTGTTAGTAGTGTACAATACTATAATTCCCATATTTAGGCTTTTGCTCTAGCATCTGTTATATGGGTCAAGTCAAGCCCTATATATCCAAAGTGGCTCTTCGAAAAGTATCCATGCACCTAGTTTTTCTTCCAATGAAGTATATGCATTCTACATCGCCCCAACTCTTCAAATTGAGAGGGAATTAGTGGGGTTTCTTTCTGAGCATTTTCAACCTCCTAACATAGACCCCCGAGGAGGGTACACATTGTCCTTTAAGTTTTAAATGGATTAACATTGAATGATTAGACCTTGTTGATACCTCATTTTGATGGGTTCAACAAGGTTTGTTTCCGTCATTTAGTCAAGACAATCCAAAATGGCGGTCAGTTAAACTTTACAAGTTTGTAAATTTTACAGATATAAATAGAACATCATTAATCAGAAAAGTCAAAAATAGAGCCAATTTGCTCAGTACGTGTTTTAGTGGTTTTTGGATATAGAGGACTAGTCAGCTCTATATCGTATTGAGGTGGTAGGCCAAGAATGATGTCATTCATGTTGGACTGCATTGCTGCTTTATTGCGCAATATCCTTCTTTGGTAAACATATATTTTCGGATGTAGCTTCGTAAATCTCTACCACTTTCTTGTTCCCACAGACAGAAATCCTCCTTCTATTCCCTATCTTAAAGGTGTCATTTGCGCCTTTTACACCAGGCCAGATCCATATTTGAACAAAGTAGTCTTTGGTCGTATGGAGACAGCGCCACCTGCAGAAGAAGTGAAGCAAAGCACCCCCTTGATTTTCCTCGACGCTTTTTTCCTTTTGGCCAATTTAGCAATTTTCACTTTTCTCTCCTTCAAGTGCATAAAAAATAAGAAAGTGTCTCCCACCAGTACCCTGCGCATGGCTCCTGCCAAAAGAAGCGTGGAGGAGGACAAGGGTGGGCTTCTGAGCAGCTGCAGCTTGATTCAAATGCTGCGCAACACCGCAGAAGAGGACGTTTACGATGCAGTGCATGTGGAAAAAAGCACTTCAAAAGTCAAGCTTACACGAGCCATGTCCAACAGCACTATCGACGCTCATGCCAAAGTGAGGGAATGGATAACTAATGAGATTGTGCTCAAATATAGCCCCAAGCAAGATAGGAAGAAAGAGGGTAAGAAAAAGAAGCCTATTAAGGTCATGGAGCTCTTGGACGATTGTCCCACTAGACCAGTGAGTCCCGTACCAGCTACAAAACCTCTGTTGATTAAGACTGCTAGTATCGACAGGTAAGTTGCATTTCATTATGACTAGGGTGGTTCAAATAACGCTCCTTTTAGATCTAATAGAAGAAAAAGAGCGGACAAGGTCTCAGTCGCCATTGATGCCACTCCATCTGGTCGAGGCCCTAGCGTTATGATGCAACAGCCCATAGAGCTCACTAAATCCCTGGATTATTCTCATCTACGGCAGTCTCCTATTCCACTTCGCAGGTCTGTTACACTAGAAGACTTTTCGACTACTAAGGACAACTCCGAGCTTCGCAGAAGTACCACGATCATAGATCTGAAAGCTGCGGAGGCCGAGCCCACCTACATTCGTATCGAGCACGGTTATTCAAAGTCTGATCCTGTTCAAGACCTAGATTACAACGCTATTCGATGCCTAAAGAGCTTCGAGCCCCAATTAGATATCAACGTTACCTCTAAGGATGAAAATTGCGAAGCACCTCCTCCTCTTACACCTCAAGAAGCCCTGATGACAATCAAAAGAAGAAACTTTCCAAAGGTGCTCCCAGATCATCCTGGTAGGCTAAGCAAACGCAGATCCATGCCGGTACATTTGGGTCCATATTCACCTTTGGGTAAGAAATTTCCTCCAGTACCTCCCCCGAGAACTTGCACCCTTGATCGTCAAGGAAGCAACCCCCAGGCTGTGTGCCTCTCTGAGCCCATGTTGGCAGAAGAACCGCCTTCCTCGCCGGAAACCGAAGTGGCCTGCAATGATTTGTATGTTGGGCCCATAGTACCTAAGGAAAAGAGGGGTATTCCCAGAGCAATAGTAACAACCGACCCTAAAAATCCAGTGAAAAGACCTGAGCCTAAAATTGTAGTCAAGCCTAGTACAAGTCGTAGCAAAGCAGAGGAAACTCGGCAGATTCCTAGGGTAATGGCCTCGGATAATCGGCCTGATATAGTCAGGGAAAAGAAGGAGGAAAATTCGGGAAAATGTGGTAGAAAATCTCAAATTCCGACTTTGGTGAAGGCTTCAACGGGAAGCCTCAACAAAGACGCCTCTAGTTCTGAGTCGGCGTCACCGTCTTCTGGGGATTCTGACACCGGAACTGTCGTTAAAAGGGCATAAGTTTATTATTTATTTAATTAGATATTAAGATTAGTCATGGCGGTAAATTATTCTCTACGTAGATTATCTGTAAATAGAAGACTGACTGAAATCCGGAACGTGTTATTGAACTTGTATCATCGGGTGTTTGTGTCGTATTACACTGTAGCAGTATTTTATTATAGTTTTCATTAATATTGTTTTTGTAACAATATATCTTTTTCTATTAGATATTTGCCTTGTTTTTCTTTGCACGTATCTAGTCAAAAACCATAAGTTGTTAGTAGAGTACAATACTATAATTCCCATATTTATACTTTTGCTCTAGCATCTGTTATATGGGTCACGTCAAGCCCTATATATACAAAGTGGCTCTTTGAAAAGTATCCATGCACCCAGTTTTTCTTCCAATGAAGTATATGCATTCTACATCGTCCCAACTCTTCAAACTGAGAGGGAATTAGTGGGGTTTCTGTAGAGAACAAATTTCTGAGCATTTTCAACCCCCTAACATAGACCCCCGAGGAGGGTACACATTGTCCTTTAAGTTTTAAATGGATTAACATTGAATGATTAGACCTTGTTGAGACCTCATTTTGATGGGTTCAACAAGGTCTGTTTCCGTCATTTAGTCAAGACAATCCAAAATGGCGGCCAGTTAAACTTTACAAGTTTGTAAATTTTACAGATATAAATAGAACATCACTAATCAGGGAAGTCAAAAATAGAGCCAATTTTCTCAGTACGTGTTTTAGTGGTTTTTGGATATAGAGGACTAGTCAGCTCTATATCGTATTGAGGTGGTAGGCCAAGAATGATGTCATTCATGTTTGACTGCATTGCTGCTTTATTGTGCAATATCCTTCTTTGGTAAACAGATATTTTCGGATGTAGCTTCGTAAATCTCTACCACTTTCTTGTTCCCACAGACAGAAATCCTCCTTCTATTCCCAATCTTAAAGGTGTCATTTGCGCCTTTTACACCAGGCCAGATCCATATTTGAACAAAGTAGTCTTTGGTCGTATGGAGACAGCGCCACCTGCAGAAGAAGTGAAGCAAAGCACCCCCTTGATTTTCCTCGACGCTTTTTTCCTTTTGGCCAATTTAGCAATTTTCACTTTTCTCTCCTTCAAGTGCATAAAAAATAAGAACGTGTCTCCCACCAGTACCCTGCGCATGGCTCCTGCCAAAAGAAGTGTGGAGGAGGACAAGGGAGGGCTTCTGAGCAGCTGCAGCTTGATTCAAATGCTGCGCAACACCGCAGAAGAGGGCGTTTACGACGCAGTGCATGTGGAAAAAAGCACTTCAAAAGTCAAGCTTACACGAGCCATACATAACAGCAATATCCACGCGCATGCCAAAGTGAGGGAATGGATAACTAATGAGATTGTGCTCAAATATAGCCCCAAGCAAGATAGGAAGAAAGAGGGTAAGAAAAAGAAGCCTATTAAGGTCATGGAGCTCTTGGACGATTGTCCCACTAGACCAGTGAGTCCCGTACCAGCTACAAAACCTCTGTTGATTAAGACTGCTAGTATCGACAGGTAAGTTGCATTTCATTATGACTAGGGTGGTTCAAATAACGCTCCTTTTAGATCTAATAGAAGAAAAAGAGCGGACAAGGTCTCAGTCGCCATTGATGCCACTCCATCTGGTCGAGGCCCTAGCGTTATGATGCAACAGCCCATAGAGCTCACTAAATCCCTGGATTATTCTCATCTACGGCAGTCTCCTATTCCACTTCGCAGGTCTGTTACACTAGAAGACTTTTCGACTACTAAGGACAACTCCGAGCTTCGCAGAAGTACCACGAGCATAGATCTGAAAGCTGCGGAGGCCGAGCCCACCTACATTCGTATCGAGCACGGTTATTCAAAGTCTGATCCTGTTCAAGACCTAGATTACAACGCTATTCGATGCCTAAAGAGCTTCGAGCCCCAATTAGATATCAACGTTACCTCTAAGGATGAAAATTGCGAAGCACCTCCTCCTCTTACACCTCAAGAAGCCCTGATGACAATCAAAAGAAGAAACTTTCCAAAGGTGCTCCCAGATCATCCTGGTAGGCTAAGCAAACGCAGATCCATGCCGGTACATTTGGGTCCGTATTCACCTTTGGGTAAGAAATTTCCTCCAGTACCTCCCCCGAGAACTTGCACCCTTGATCGTCAAGGAAGCAACCCCCAGGCTGTGTGCCTCTCTGAGCTCATGTTGGCAGAAGAACCGCCTTCCTCGCCGGAAACCGAAGTGGCCTGCAATGATTTGTATGTTGGGCCCATAGTACCTAAGGAAAAGAGGGGTATTCCCAGAGCAATAGTAACAACCGACCCTAAAAATCCAATGAAAAGACCTGAGTCTAAAATTGTAGTCAAGCCTAGTACAAGTCGTAGCAAAGCAGAGGAAACTCGGCAGATTCCTAGGGTAATGGCCTCGGATAATCGGCCTGACATAGTCGGGGAAAAGAAGGAGGATAGTTCGGGAAAATGTGGTAGAAAATCTCAAATTCCGACTTTGGTGAAGGCTTCAACGGGAAGCCTCAACAAAGACGCCTCTAGTTCTGAGTCGGCGTCACCGTCTTCTGGGGATTCTGACACCGGAACTGTCGTTAAAAGGGCATAAGTTTATTATTTATTTAATTAGATATTAAGATTAGTCATGGCGGTAAATTATTCTCTACGTAGATTATCTGTAAATAGAAGACTGACTGAAATCCGGAACGTGTTCTTGAACTTGTATCATCGGGTGTTTGTGTCGTATTACACTGTAGCAGTATTTTATTGTAGTTTTCATTAATATTGTTTTTGTAACAATATATCTTTTTTTATTAGATATTTGCCTTGTTTTTCTTTTTTGTCAAGAACCATAAGTTGTTAGTAGAGTACAATACTATAATTCCCATATTTAGATTTTTGCTCTAGCGCTTGTTTTGTGGGTCAAGTCACGCACTATATGTACTTCGTGGCTCTTAAAAAAGGATCCATGCACCCAGTTTTTGCCTCATTTCTCTTCAAATGATAAACTGCTTTGAAGAACCACGATTCATGTTGCTTTGTTGAATGATTCATTGGCTAAGATTCTTTGAAATCTACATGGTCTATAACAAGAAGTTGTTAATAGTGGTCAATACTATAATTTCCGTGTTTAGATTTTGCTCTAGCTCTGATCGAGAAATAAAGTTTGGACTTTGAACTGTAGAATATGCGATTGCTCTAGCTATTCCTATAACAATCCTCACTCAATTTTTGTTTCAAACACAGAATCTTCTTAATTTGAGAAGTCGAAAATGGAGACAATTTGCCAGTACGCGTTTTAACGGTTTTTGGATTTAGAGACACCTTTACATCGTATTGAGAGGGTAGGCCAAGAATGCTGTCATTCATGTCAGGCTACTGACGTGAATGACGATCTTTAATATCTGCTGGTAATTGAAAGAAATTTGTTTCATTTAGTCAGCACGGTCATAGTTTACTTCATCTGAATGTACCATCTCCAGCATTTCTGTGCGATGGTTGGTAGCAATTTCATTTAACCACATTACGCTGAGTGGTGATGAGTTGAGGTATAGAGCGCAACTTTATGTTTTAAAAAATTACTTTCTTTTGTTGGAGAAGTAGATTAACAGAATCATCCCCGTTAAATAAGAAAGCAACTTCGACATCCCTCTGGTTTTTTTTGCGTTGACTGGCTTTCCACATTTCTGCAAGTACTTCGGATCTCAATTCCTATTCTTTCGTATTTCAACGCTACATTTTCTTCTTTCGCTGGTGCTATTGGAAGAAAGATTATGGTACGACCCGACCTGCCGTAAAAGATTTGAGCTTCACCTTTAAAAAGGCAGTTTCAGGGAAGCAGAAATTTCCTGGACAATGCAGGGTTTAGAATGGAAAACAGATTTTTCTAGTAAAGCAGTGTTCTTTGACATAGCATATCTCCTGTAGAGACAAATTTGAATCTTCTCGAATCATCCTGAACAAATAGAGATTTGGGAAGGTTATCACTTGAAGATCATCAGAAGCTGTTTAAAGAAAGTACGGAGAAACGTTTTCTGTTGTAACTCTATCTATATCATTGGCCTGCAGGAAAAAGAACAATTATTTTTGATAAATCTACGTTAATAGGAGTTTTCTTTTTATTTAATTCTAGATCAGGATTTTGGAAAAGGTCCTAAATCGCTCAGGCCAACCAGTCTAACTTGTTTCTGCTGAAAAGCTTGGAGAAGCTGCTAGAACTATACATAAGGGATGGAGCGCTATACAACGTACTCTCTTAATACGGAACAATGTGCATACCAGGCTAACAAATCAACAGAACTAGTACTCCACAACCTGGTGATGAAAATCCAAGATAACCTACATTCAAAGTGTCGCAGTTGGTATTTTCATAGACATTGAAGGGAAATTTAATAATGCACCTACAGACTCCCTCCTCAACGCCAGTAAAGCGAGAAGAACAAAACCAACAATAACCAACTAGATTCGCAACATGTTAGAAACCAGACTGATCACTACATCATTAAACGGTGACACTATCAGATTCACAACAGCGGGAGGTTGTCCACAGGGCGGAGTCCTTTCCCCACTCCTGCCTATATACTTTGGAACTATGTACTCGATAGTTTTCCTTTAGAGCTGTGCTATTTATTACTTCAACTCATTAGTAACCTAAAATCGAAAATACAATGTTCCAGGTACGCACGCATGATCGTCGACCGATATTGCAAAACCCATTTGTGACGAACTCGTTGTTACTCCGTGTATCGTAAATTCCACCTCTGACATTTGAAAATTCTCAGTGTTCAAACCTACGACGACGATCAAAGGCCAGATACCTGATTTTCGGGAGTTGCTTTCTTCGGAGATCGACCCAATGATGACTTGTATTTGTTACTAGAATAGGTAATAAATAATACTTCATTTTGAGGTATCAAATGAGTGTAGTTAAGAGCCCCAGAATCAAGAATTGGACCCCTGGATGAAAAATAGTAAGCCATTTATATCGTTTCAATCACGTTAGATGTATGACGTCTTTTTCCATTGAGCAATGTGACAATGTAGTGACGACATTATTTGGTCAACGGTTTCAAATTGATCAAAGCGACCTTAAACTGATGTTAATGTGACGTCACTGCGACCAAATTTAAAAAAAAATTATTAAGGTTCTGCAGATGCAAAACGTCACAGATGCAAAATGCACTTTACGCTTCGTTTTTGAGGTACAGGGCGTTAAAACATGGAAAAAAATAGATGTCTATAAAATATAATAAATATCCTTAAAGTATTTTGCTTGAAATTTGGTAGAGTTCTTTGGAGTAATACGGTGTTTAATTAGCAGTAAATAGATTGCAATTATTAGGCGCAGTGGCGTCTCAGTGTATTTTGACTCTGTTGTATTTTTTTATTTTTTCAAATTAAGTGATTAAAAATACAACTTTTTCGTCTATTTTATTTCAACCCTACCTTAACAAACTTTAGGTTTATGTCTTAAGCTCGTTGCAGATAGCAACGCAGAAATGGACACTTTTGGAGAACATCTTCTGGAACTTTATTTTGGACTACGTTACTCTTTTCATTGGCCTTTCACCATTGCTAATGTTTCTCGAGCAATTCTGGGAGCAGATTTTCTCCCAACATTTTCATTTGTTGGTCGACCTTAAAGGAAAACAAAGAGTCGATGGTCTTACTAATTTAAAGTCGACTGGCGTCACTGTTGGAAGAGTCTTACTTTATTAGCAACCTTCTTAAAGTTACACTTATCTTGTCAAAGAACTTGTAGACATAACATTGCCTACTGCTTTTGGAAAGCTACCAAACTATTAACTTTTGCTTCACATCTTAACGACTAGACCCCCAATAAATGAATGTCCACGTGGACTCGCACCTGACAGAGTTAAGGTAGCTAAAAGCCAATTTAACATGGTAAAACAAGGCCCATTCAGCAGCCCTTGGGCACGCTCTCTGTGCTTAGTTCTGAGAAAACACGCAACTGGAGGCCCTGTGGCGATCCCACAGCACTGGACAACAAAGTTAAATCACGTTTCGGTATTCAAAATCTAGACGTCGTGTACTGCTACATTGATGATATTCTCATGGCTTCATCGAATCTAGAATCCCATGCACGTCATCTTCGACATCTTCGACAGTTGATAGACCATAACAAAGTGGCGTCACTCTCAAAGTCTCTAAATGGAAATTTTACAAAAATAGCATTGATTTGTTGGGATATCTAATTAGCATTAAAAGCTCACAACCTTTTCCTGACAGAAAAGCAGCAATCCAAGGATTCCGGACACCAGGAAACATATCAGAGCTGAGACGTTTCCTTGGCATGCTCTACTACTACAGGAAGGCAACCACTGAATGCTTTATTGGAGCTAAAAAAAGAATAAAAAAGAAAACTGCCTGTTCAATGCTCAGATGCATTGAGCAAATATTCTACACACTGCAAAAAGCAACTAGCAGAAGCAATGCTACAACCAAAAATTAACCCTCTATTCCCACTGTGTACAGACACCACAGGCACATCAATTGGGATAGTATTGGAACAGTACTATAGTGGAACTTGAAAATCTGTAGGTTTTTCTCAAGAAACTTAACACTGTTGGGAGAAAATACAGTACAAGGAGCTTCTAGCGGTCTATTTAGGGATAAAATAATTTTATTTCCTGATACAGGGGCGCCAGATCTTCAAATCAGATCATGAACTACTGACTTATTATTACCCATTCACTTATTTTTGTCATTTAGTTCCCTTTGAAACTTTCATTTTTTTTATACCCATCTCCTTTTAGCACATGTTGAGAAGATACGATAAAAATGTCAAAGTCAAATTTTCAACGCCTACTTGACGACAATAATAAGTGAATGGCATATATGCAAACCCAGCAGAGACTTGATAAGGCTGCTCCAAGACAACTCATACAGCTAGAATTTATTGCCCAATTTGCCCATTTATATGGTTCCGAAAATGTAATAGGAGACATGTCGTCAAGAAATGAGGAAATTCAAATTATTGTGTCAACAGCAGATTTTTGACAAAACTCCAAACACTTTTGAATTAAATAACCCCACTTTTGGTAAAGGATCTAAGGCTTGATAGGTCACAGATAAACCTAAACTTTATTGGCCACTTTACCACTCATTTGCCCATATTTGTGGTTGCAAAAATGCAGCAGCAGACGTGCTGCCAAGAATTGAAGAAATTCAAATGCCAATTATTGTGTCAACAGCAGTTTTGGCTGAAGATCCAAAATCAGAAAGAGAACTCCAAAAACTTTTGAATTCAGCAACGTCACCTTTGCTAAGGGAAGGTTTGATGACTCACCGACAAAGCACGACTAATTTACCACTCAATTTGCCCATTTATATGGTTATGAACATGTAGTAGCAAATACGGGGGTGTTCATTATAAAACTTCATCTAGCAGGCTATGAAATTTTGACAGAAAAGGATGACATAATCTAAATAAATGGACTTTTGTTTCTCCATCCTTTTCTTTTGACACTTCACAGCCAAATAGATTAAGTTCTATAATGAACACCCCGTATGCTTCACCGACAAATTTTCTAAATTGCAACGAAAAACAATTTTCAAGATTTCAACTAGCGAAGTTCGTTTCTATGTACGCAAAACATAACAACAGAGGTTACCACTCCAAATCCTTTGGAGTGGTAAATCAAGAAACATCTCAACAAGAAAATCTGTTTATAAGAAAGTGAAAAGTTATCGAAATGAAGAAGTTGGAAAGTAGCAGAAAAACTGAATAACAACCTGTTCAAAATTCGTTCGTTCAATCATTATCAAACCCCCAATGATTGTTGAACAAGTGAAACAACAACCAACTCGAGATGTAAAATTGATTGTTGAAAACCATCTGTAGTAGTTCCAGAAAAACCTACTCAAGTGGAAGCCATTACAGAAGTAAAAATTAATCATTTAACTAAAGTAAAGGATAGTGACTACTACATAAAAAACGTGGTAAAATATATTGTGAAAAACATCAACGCTGATTCTGTTATATTTACTATTTATTAGTTTTTTCGTACGGGTTCCTATTAAATCAAACCAGAAGTCACAATTTGAAACCCAGTTTTCCAATGCTCTAACAAACCTGGTAAGGAGCAAAAAAAACCCAGCGTCCAATAGCATCATGGAACGATGGCTGAGATCTTTAAAATTAGCCATAATGTGTCACTACTCACTACCAGCGATTGGGTTGACATTTTACCCATTGTGCCACGAGGTCAGCGAGTTTCATGAAAAACGTCAAGGCCAAATTAGTTTTGCGGAAGCCATTTGGGATTTTTCTTGACCCTGACATACCTCATCGTCCACAGATTTTCTTCCAGAAGATCAGAGAGTTTATTCAGCTAGTACAGATCCCTTTCTACTAGCACTCTTGTCTTTGTTTGCCGTTAGGAAAAATTTGCAGTAGCCCATATGAAGTTTTGGAGTATTCAAGTTCAAGGTCAATGGTGAGCCTTGTGTCAAAGAGATGTATTCTCCTCTTAGGCCGATTCGTGAACCTTAGCTGCCAACATCAGCTAATAGGATAAAGGATAGGCAACCAATAGTTGCAGAAAAAATAAGAGGATCCATAGTTACAAATACAAAACACCAAACACAAACTGGACATTTCTCCTGAATTTCTGAACTTTCGCAGACAAAAATCGATTCTCCATTCAACCGGCAAACGGCTTATCTCCTTGCATATAGAATTGGCATATAAAGCGTTGGCGACTAAACCACGGTTATAAAATCAAAACGTGTTCCCGCTTAAATCGTTTCACAGTCTCTTTACATTGAAATTTACGTGTTGCTAGACAAGTTCCCTTCATCTTTTCCATTAACTTAAGTTGTAAAGGGGCCTCTTCAAAACGTAACCAGACTCGATTCCAGTGCTTTCCAGTGTTTGCCGGAGCAATATCTATGGAAATAAGCCGATTTCTAACTGCAAGAGCATCGGTTTTCGATGGTTTTAGCTTCGGTGTTACGTGAGTTTTCGCTTCGTTTTTGTTACTCCTTGTAGAGAAATGGAAAAACCACTGAGTAAGGAGATTTTTAGAAATTGTATTTCTGCACAGTGTGCCCTTAAATTTTAATAGTTTTCAGCTATCTTACAAATTGCTAGGAATAACCAAGATTAAACAAATTTCCAGCAACTTTTCTTGGCCACATGTATTATCAATTTTTTTCTTGGAAACTCTACAATGTTTATCGTAGAAACAGGCTCAACTCGCTTATTAATATGCGCTAAATATTAATAATTTCCAGCTATCTCACAATTCGCTAGTAATAACTAGAGAGGATATGGATGCAATTATCTCCACCGCCTGAAGCTTCATAGGGAATTGTCTTTATCAACAACTCCCTTGGGTATTTAGGCTTATTAAAACACGACTGGTAGAGAATTTTTAATAATATATTTTAAGAATGTCGCTTAAATAGATATAACTTAACATTGCCGAGGTCTTCAGAGACCGTCGGCTTATAAAAGTCTTAAGAACAGAGTGATCGTTCCAAAGTTCAGCGAAAACGTCTTCGGAGTTAACACGCGCTAACTAAACCACTTACACTGGATACTTATTAGAAGGACATAAAATTACCTAAATTTTCAGAAAAGTTGCCCCCGGGTTTTTCCATTTTTCGTTGAAATTCGAAACTCCTGTGCCAATCAATCAAAATGGTTAGTCTTTGGCACCCCCTTATATACACCCTACTTGTAATAATTTTTATGATTGTAACGAGACCTTAAAGCACTATCACACCCTCATTTCACTCATAGCAGCTTGGGGCAGTCTCATGTTTCCTTTAGCACTGTTAGTATACCCTGTGGTGCTCAGCAAAGGCTGATTTTCTGGGCTCTTGGCCCTGGGAGGTGGAGGGGGCTTAGGAACGTTAAGTGGCATGGGCACGTTACCATTGTGAGGCTGTGCAGCGTGTTGCTGCTTCATCTCCGCTATGGTATTGTTCATCAAAGTCACGTTCTTAGGCAAAGTCATGCAGCTACCTTGATTGTGATGATAAGTTTGCATAGTTGCATTTTTAGGTAGGGTCTTAGATATGGCGTTGGGGCAGAAGTGCTGTTGCATCTTGTTCATTGCGTGATAGTCTTGCTGAGCGTTGGCAGCCATGATCATCGCTGACGTGTCTTGCTCGACGTCCACTATGATATTAGAGCTTTGCCCTAAGTGATAGTGCTGGTGTTTGGAAATGGTTTCAAAAGTTTGCTGGTTACGCGACTGTTGCTGCTGCAAGTTTTTTACTTCCAATCGTGTTTTGTCCCTCTGATAGTAAACCCCTGCAAAGATCAGCACGTTGAGTATCAGCAAGGAACACCCTATGGCTATGGTAACGCTCAGTGCAGTGCTGTAGGCGGCGTAACCTGCAGCCTCTAACGAAGCCAAAGAGTCTGTTTGGTTGGCCTGCCCTTGGTAGACCACTTGAGGATTAAAACCCGTAGGCACTACACTCAAGCAAGTGGTAACAGCGGCACTGTCTGCAGTAGTAGTAACTTCCAGTGTACTTATAGTTGCATTGGGATGCTTCCTGACTAGCTCCATGGTGGGGTCGTAATAACTGACTCTACTTAGAGGATCAGGTCGTACCGCCCCATCATACAAGTCAGCACTATTGTGGTTCCGGAACAGGTTGTGACGAGCCACTACGTCTTCCATTCCAGCACGGTGCAACTCTGGAATCAGCCTCAACCAGACGCTGAGTTGGTGCGCTCTAAAGTGGTTCTTCATTCGGGGTTTCATGCCTGAAACGAAATAAAACAAATCAATATTCAGAAACACACAAAGCCGGGCTGCTTTTACAAACATACAATAGGTTTAGCCCTGAAAGCTATCGGTTTATTCGGCGTAACAGCCGGAAGGGCCGTTTTATGTTTACGGATTCACAAAGAGCCAGTTTATGTATACAGTCGCGTCTTTTGCCTTTTGCAAGAAGACAAATGCTCGTTTTCCTTAGCAGGAGTTCAAGTGCTTTGTTTTCGTTGAACGACCACTTATGTTACCTGGACCTGATTAAATAAACGAAGCTAAGAATGGGAGTTATTTTAATTCGCGCTCCATAAGGGCCTAAACTCGTAAATTTGGGCCTCAAGCAAACACGGCCGATGTTGTCCAGGCTTCGACCCGGAGCTTATCAGCATACACCGGACCGGACTATTGTCAGCTTATCAGATATGTACAGAGTGGATAAATGGGCCGGTTCGTATTACTGCTCAATCTGCAGAGGGTTGTTCCGGCTGATTTGAGATGCGGTGTTGATTTATTAGGGCGCTAAGCGTCCGCATACACACCTACGGGTATTGGGCGGATGCCGTTGTTAGTGGGGTACTTGCGCTTTGATATTTATTGATGAAAGACAATAAACTGCCTGGCTATTACGACTAATGTGTTTTTTTGAAATTCGCAGCGTATTGACTTTTACTGACTTCTTCGTCAGACGTTTTTCAGTCAGAGCGCCATCGAGGTCACTCTTTACAGAACACTACTCCTTTGAAGTACATACAATGAAGCCACAAAACGAATGAAACTAAATGGAAGTCACTGGAAGTACTTTTGCAGATAATCACAATCCACACGGTGGTATAGAAATAGTTTTAATGTGATTTTATGAAGATTTTGTCTATAATGATAAATATCAATAGAGAAAAGAGGGACATAAGACAATAGATTGGTATGCTGTCCTCCTTCGATGTCTATGAAAATTCCAACTGCGACACCTTTTGTATCCAGGGTATCTTGGATTTTCTACACCACGTTGTGGAGTCCTAGTTCTATTGAATGGTTTAGAGTACGTCCTTTTTCCGGATGACACGTTCTTCTTCTTCTATATATAGAGTAGCGTCTACAGTCTTTCTCTTTTTACCTCCAAAGAAGTGTTGTCATCGTTCATATTTTGCTAAGGCTGTCGATATCATGTGGAACCTCCGGTATGTAGTTTGGTAATAACTATTGGCTCACGACACATAAATTGAGTTTCAGTGAGTTCTCTTTGGGTTGGCAGCGCTTTCATGGTCTTCCTTCGAGTTTGATTGCCGAGGTCTGGAAATTTGTGCATAATTTTGGATATAAGGGCGGCAAAATTTTGTAAAATCTTAGAAATTTCCTTAGGAAAAACCCAGAAACTCATTTGAAAGTTTTTTGATTTCACACTTTAAAAAGTATACTTGTAAGCTACAACGAGTTGGTCTATTACATACGAAGGGACCCTTCACATGTTATGCTTTGTAATGTATAATTTCACAGTTTTGACCCCTCGATTGGTATAGGTCACACAAAAATAGCGATGATATCCGCAAAAAGCGACATCATTTGACGACTTACGTCAAAGGGTACAAAATCGCGATTCATCAATCGTCGTTCTCTGGCAATGACATTACTTCACGAATCACACAATATGCCCATCGGGTCCCAAGAAACCATTGGTTTGAATTGTTTAGTTACTTTGAGTAATCTGTAACTAATTATAGCCATAATTTTAATTTAGGTTTCTCTAAACTTTGCAAATTTGTATTTTTTCATATTAACAGTCATTTTTCACCGACTTTGGCCTTAATCTTAGCCTGACTTTTGAATTTTATCGATTTTAGTCTCAATCCTAACACGAACTTTTCCAAAAAGTTTTAGTTCAGGTTAGAATTATCCAATTTATCTAAAAAATTATCCAAATTTAAATTTTTAGTTAAGGTGGGTAATTTTGTATCGGTTTTAGTCCTAATTATAACTTAATTTCTCCAGAGATTCCAAACCTGCATCTCTAGACGCTTTGTGTCATTTTCGAACCAATTTTGAAGCTGATCCTAACTTACATTTTTCCATAAATTCTTAATTGAGGTTTTCACATGCTCTGAGTAGTTTTTAACCGATTTTAGCAATAATCTTATTTTTAATTTTTCGAAACTCTTAAAATTTTAATTTTTGCACAGTTTGAGTAATTTTTCAGCGATTTTGACTTAAATCCCAGCACGATTTTTCAAAAAAATATATAAAAAAATGCGTTTTTAGTTGAGAGGGGTCATTTTTAAACAATTCTAATCCTAATAGTGACTTGGCTATCTACAAAGACATCAAATTAGTATTTTTAGACGCACTGAATAATTTTTAAAACTAATTTGAACCTAATCCTAACGTGTATTTTTCCATAATCTCTTAGTTTGCGTTTTACACATTTTGAGTAATTTTTCAACGATTTTGACATGACGACTTTTTAAAAAAAAATTAAAATTTTGCATTTTTAAATGATTTTGGTCCTAACAGTAATCTGAATTTTTTCATAAACTCATAATTTGCGCCTTTACATGCTTCGAGTAATTTTTAACCGATTTTGACCATAGTCTTATTTTTATTTTCTGCAAACCCTCAAAAATTTCACTTTTTACAGATTTTGAGTAATTTTTCAGCGATTTTGATATAAAACTTGCATTAATCTTCCAAAAAATTTTAACATTTGCTTCTTTAAATGAGCGGATCATTTTTAAACAATTCTAGTCCTAATACTGACTTGGATTTCTACAAAAACATGGAATTAGTATTTTTAGGCGCACTGAGTAATTTTTAAACCTAATTTGAACCTAATCCTAACCTGACTTTTTCCATAAACTCTTAATTTGCTTTCTACCCACTTTGAATCATTTTTCAGGGATTTTAATATGAATCTTAGCATGATTATTTCAAAAAATAAAAAAATTTTCATCTTTAGATGAGGTAGGTCATTTTTAAACGACTCTAGTCCTAATAATAATCAGGATTTTTTCAAAGGCTTCAAATTTTAATTTCTAGACGCACTGAGTTATTTTTTTAAAAATTTTGACCCTAATCCTAACGTGAATTTTTACATAAACTCTTACTTTGCATTTTTACATATATTGAGTAATCTTTAACCTAATTTTGGCCATAATCTTATTTTAAATTACTTCAAACCCTCGAAATTTGTATTTTACACACTTTAAGTAATGTTCTAGCGATGTTGGCCTCAATCCTAGACTAAGTTTTCAAAAAACTTTGGCCTCAATCTTAGCCTGTTTTCCTCAAAAAGCATCAAAATCTGAAATTTTAGATGAAGATTGGAACGTGGATCATTTTTTATCACGTTAATGTCAATTCTACCAGAATTGCTCCAAAGACCACAACATTGTATTGCTGGACGTTTTCTGTCATTTTTTTATATGATTTTAGACTTAATCTTAATCAAAATTTCTCTAACACTCCAAAAAATGTATTTTCACACACTTTAATTAATTTTTCACAGGTTTTTACCTCCAAATTTGTATTTTTAGATAAAGTGGGTCAAATTTTATCGATTTTAATTCCAACTCTAACATAACTTGTCCAAAAACTTTTAGTTTGCGTTTTTAGTCGCTTTGAATAATTTCTAATCGATCTTGGCCACAATCCTAATTTGAATTTCCCCAAGCCGTCCAAATTTGCCTTTTTACAAACCTTGAATACGTTTTCACATATTCCTAGTTCGCTTACCCAAAAAATCATCAAAACTTCCATTTTTAGTTAAGGTGGTTAATTTTTTATTGATTTTATTCCCAATTCTAACTAATTTCTCGAGAGATTCCAGCTTGCATTTTGAGACGCTTGGTGTCATTTCTTTTAACCTGAATTATTAAATAAACTCTTAATTTGCGTTTTTACATGTTTCGAGTATATTTTAACCGATTTTGGCCATAATAAAATAAAAACGTCCCAAACTTGCATTTTTAGACGCTTTGTGTCATTTTTGAACCAATTTTGAACCTGATACTAACCTGAATTTTTCCATAAACTCTAAATTTGCGTTCTAACCTGCTTTGCGTTATTTTTAACCGATTTTGGCCGTAATCTTATTTTTAATTTCTCCAGACCCTCAGAATTTTAATTTTTACACACTTTGAGTATTTTTTCAGCGTTTTTGACCTAAATCCTAGCAATCAAAGCAATAGTCTTGTTCAAAAAATTTTTAAATGATTTTAGTCCTAATAATAATCAGAATTTTTTTAAAGGTTTCAAATTTTCATTTCTAGACACATCGAGTTATTCTTTAACCAATTTTGACTCTAATTCTAACTTGTATTCTTCCATCAACTCTGAATTTGCGTTTTTACATGCTAATTGGCCATAGTCTTATTCTTAATTTCTCCAAACTCTCAAAATTTTTATTTTTATATAATTTGAGTAATTTTTATGCGATTTTGAACTGAATCTCAGCATGAATTTTCTAACAAATTTAAAAATTTGCCACTTTATATAAGGCAGGTCATTTTTTAACAATTCCAGTCCTAATACTCACCTAGATTCTTTCTACGAAGACATCACATTATTATTTGTAGACGAACTAAATAATTTTTAAACCTAATTTGAACCTAATCCTAACCTGAATTTTTCCATAAACTCTTAATTTGCGTTTTACACACTTTGAATCATTTTTCAGGGATTTTGACATGAATTTTACCATGACTTTTTCAAAAAATAAAAAAATGGCATTTTTAGATGAGGTAGGTCATTTTTAAATGACGTTACACCTAATGATAATCTGAATTATTTCAAAGGCTTCAAATTTTTATTTCTAGAGTCATTGAGTTATTTGTTAACCAATTTTGACCCTAATCCTAACTTGAGTTTGTTCATAACCTCTTAATTTGCGTTTTTACATGCTTTGAGTAATTTTTAACCCGATTTGGGTCATAATCTTAATTTAAATTACTTCAAACCCTCTAAATTTTTATATTTACACACTTTAAGTCATTTTTTAGCCATAATCTTCTCAATTCTAGCCTGACTTTCTCAAAAAGCATCATAGTCTGCAATTTTAAAGGAAGATTAGTAAGTGGGTAGTTTTTTACGATTTTAGTCTCAATTCTACCACAATTGCTCAAAAGACTCCAGATTTGCATTCTAAACGCTTTGTGTCTTTTTTAAACCATTTTGGACCTAATCTTAATTGGCATTTCCGCAACACTCAAAATTTGAATTTTCACATAAATTGAGCCATTTTTCACAAATTTTGACCTTCAAAATTTGCATTTTTAGATAAAGTGGGTCAATTTTTATCGATTTTAGTCCCAACCCTAAAATGAATTTGTCTAAAAACTTTTAGTCTGCGTTTTTTAAACGCTTTGAGTAATTTCTAATCGATCCTGGCCATAATCTTAATTTGAGTTTCCCCAAAAACCTCCAAATTTGTCTTTATACACACTGAATAATTTTTCGTTCTTTCATAGTCTCACTTTCCAAAAAAAAAAATCAAAATCCGCAGCTTAATTTAAGGTGGGTAATTCTTTGTCCATTTTATTCCCAATTCTAACTGAATTTCTCCAAAGATTCCAAACTTACATTTTTAGACGCTTTGTGTCATTTGAGAACTTGATATTCACCTGAATTTTTCTATAAACTCTTAATTTGCGTTTTACATGCTTTCAGTAATTTTTAACCGATTTTGGCCATAGTCTTATTTTAAATTGTTCCAAACTCTTAACATTTTAATTTTTACACCGTATGAGTAACTTTTTTAGCAATTTTGGCCTAAATCCTAGCATGAATTTTCCAAAAAATTAAAAAATTTGCGTCTCGAGATGAGGTGGGTCATCTTTAAACAACTCTAGCCCTAATAGTGATTTGGGTTTCTACAAAGACATCAAATTAGTATTTTTAGACGCACTGAGTAATCTTTAAACCTAAATTAAACCTAATCCTAACCTGAATTTTTCCATAAACTCTTAGTTTGCGTTTTACACACTTTGAATTATTTTTCAGCAATTTTGACACGGATTCTAACATGCCATTTAAAAAAAGTGCATCTTTACCTTAGTAATAATAATATGAATTTATTCAAAGGCTTCTAATTTTAATTTCTAGACGCATTGAGTTACTTCTTAACCAATTTTGACGATAATCCTAACTCGAATTTTTCCACAAACCCTTAATTTGAGTAGTTTTCAACCTGATTTTGGCCATAATCTTAATATAGATTACTTTAAACTCTCCAAATTTTAATTTTTACACACTTTAAATAATTTTTTTAGCTATGTTGGCCTCAATCCTGGCCTGACGTTTCAAAACATTTTAGCCTCAATTTTTCGCCTGACTTTCTCAAACAGCATCAAATTCAGTTAAAGTGGGTAATTTTTTGTCATTTAAGTCTCAACTCTACCAGAACTGCTCCAAGGGCTCCAAATTTGCATTTCTAGAAGCTTTGTGTCATTTTCTAAAGGATTGTTTTATCTAATTTTAATACAAATTTCACTACACTAGAAATTTGTATTTTTACACATTGTTCAGAGATTTTGACCTTAAAAATTTGAATTTTTAAATAAAGCGGGCAATTTTTAACAATCTTAGTTTCAATCCTAATACGAATTTTTTTCAAAAACTTTTAGTTTGCATTTTTAGACGCTCTGAATAATTTCTAATCGATCTTGTCCATAATCTTAATTTGAAGTTCTCCAGGCCCTCCAAATTAGTCTTTTTACACACTTTGAATAATTTTTCACTGATTCCTAGTTTTACTTTCCCAAAAAAAAAAACAAAAAAATTCATTTTTAGTTAAGGTGGGTAATTTTGTATCGATTTTAGTCCCAATTCTAACTGAATTCCTCCAAAGATTCCAAACTTGTATTGTTAGATACTTTGTGTCATTTTTTAACAAATTTTGAACCTGATCCTAACCTGAATTTTTCCATAAACTCTTAATTTGCCTTTTTACATGCTTTGAGTAATTTTTAACCGATTTTAGAAATAATCTTATTTTTAGTGTCTCTAAACACTTAAAATTTTAATTTTTACACTTTTTGAGTCATTTTTGAATAATTCTAATCCTAATACTGACTTGGATTTCTACAAAGACATCAAGTTAGTATTTTTAGACGGACTGAACTAACCTGAACTAATTGAACCTAATCCTAACCTGAATTTTTCCATAATCTCTTAATTTACGTTTTACACATTTTGAGTCATTTTTCAACGATATTGACATGATGACCTTTTCCAAAACATTAAAAATTGGCATTTTTAGATGGGGTAGGTCATTTTTAAATAATGTTAGTCTTAGTAATAATCTGAATTTTTTCAATTGCTTCAAATTTTTATTTCTAGACGTATTGAGTTATTTGTGAATCAATTTTGACCCTAATCCTAACATGAATTTTTTCATAAACTCCTAATTTGCGTTTTTACATGCTTTGAGTAATTTTTAACCAATTTTGGCCATAGTCTTAATTTTAATTTCTCGAAACCCTCAAAATTTTAATTTTTACACACTTTGAGCAGTTCTTTAACGATTTTGAATGCCTGAATCCTAAAATATCTTTTCAAAAAAAAATAAGAATTTGCGTCTTTAGATGAGTGGGGTAATTTTTAAACAATTCTAGTCCTAATACTGAGTTAATTTTATAGAAAGGCATCAAATTAGTATTTTTAGGCGTCCTGACTCATTTTTAAACCTAATATGAACCTAATCCTAACCTGAATGTTTATATAAACCCTTAATTTGCTGTTTAACCAACTTGATTCATTTTTTAGGGATTTTATTTCGAATTCTAGCATGATTAAAAAAAAATAAAAAATTTGCATCTTTAGATGAGGTAGGTCATTCTTAAGCGATTCTAGTCCTAAAAGTAATCTAGATTTTTTTGAAAGGCTTCAAATTTTCATTTCTAGATGCGTTGAGTTATTTTTTAATCAATTTTGACTCTAATTCTAATTGATTTTTTTCATAAACTGCCAATTTGCATTTTTACACGCTTTGAGTAATTTTTAACCTGAATTTGCCCATGATCTTAATTTAAATTACTTGAAATCCATCAAATTTTCATTTTTATACACCTTAAGTCATTTTAGCCATATTCTTCTTACTTCTAAAAAGCATCAAAATCTGAAATTTTAGATGAAGATTAGAAAGTGGGTAATTTTTTATCATTTTAGTTTCAGTTCTACCAGAATTGCTCCAAGAACTCGAAACTTGTATTTCTGGACGGTTGGTGTCGGTTTTCTTAAACAATTTTGGATCTAATCTTAATTAAAATTTTTCCAATACTCCAAATTTGCATTTTCACACCCTTTGGATCATTGTCCACAGATTTTGACTGTAAGAGAGATCTTTTAGATAAAGTGGGCCAATTTTTATCGATTTTAGTCCCAATCTTAACAAGAACTTTTAGTTTGCGTTTTTAGACGCTTTGGATAATTTCTAATTGATCCTGGCCATAATCTTAATTTGAATTTCTCCAAACCCAACAAATTGGTCTTTTTACATACTTGGAATAATTTTTTATTGATTCCTAGTCTCACTTTCCCAAAAAAAAACATAAAAATATCAATTTTCAGTTAAAATGGGTAATTTTTTATCGATTTTAGTTCCAATTCTAACTGATTTTCTCCAAACATTCCAAACTTGCATTTTTAGACGCTTTGTGTCATTCTTGATCCTATCCTGAAATTTTCAATGAACTCTTAATAGCGTTATTACATATTTCGAGTAATTTTTAACCGATTTTAGCCAAAATCCTATTTCTAATTTAGTCTCAATTATAACTGAATTTCTTGAAAAGTCCAAAACTTGCATTTTTAGACGCTTTGTGTCATTCTTAAACCAATTTTGAACCTGTTCCTATCCTGAATTTTTCCATAAACTCTTAATTAGCGTTATTACATGTTTTGAGTAAATTTTAACCGATTTTGGCCAAAATCTTATTTTTAATTTAGTCTCAATTATAACTGAATTTCTTGAAAAATCCAAAACTTGCATTTTTAGACGCCTTGTGTTACTTTTGAAGCAATTTTGAACCTGATCCTAACCTGAATATTTCCATATACTTTAATTTGCGTTTTTACCTGCTCTGAGTAATTTTTAACCGATTTTGGCCTTAATCTTATTTTTAATTTCGCCAAACTTTCAGAGTTTTAATTTTTACACACCTTGAGTAATTTTCAGCGACTTTGACCTACATCCTAGCATAGCTTTCCCAAAAAAAAATAATGCGTGTTTCTTTAAAAGCGGACCATTTTTAAACAATTCTTGACCTAATACTGACTTGGGTTTCTACGGAGACATCAAATTAGTATTTTTAGACGCACTGACTAGTTTTTAAAACTATATTATTAGAATTATTCCATAAACTCTTAATTTGCGTTTTACACATTTTGAATCAATTTTCAGGTATCTTGATCTAAATCTTAGCATGACATTTTCAAAAAAAATTTAAAAATTTGCATCTTTAGATGAGGCAGGTCGTTTTGAAATGTTTCTAGTCCTAATAATAATCTGATTTTTTTCAAAGGCTCCAAATTTTTATTTCTAGACGTATCGAGTTATTTCTTAACCAATTTTGGCGCTAATCCAAATTTGAATTTTTCCATAAACTCCCAATTTGCACTTTTACACGCTTCTTGGTAGTTTCTAACCTGACTTTGGCCATAATCTTAAACTACAGTTTCTCCAAACACTTCCAATTTGTTTTTTTACATTGTTTGTGCCTTTTTTTTTGCCACATGTTTACTCAAAGGACCTAGAACTCCTTCTTCACTTTCCTTACAGCTCATTTCGGCCCAAAGCCTAGAAATTAAAAGAAATCCAGAACTTTTTGATTAGTTTTTGTTTTCATCATTTCCCAGTTTGTTTATGGCTCTTGTTTTTTTGCCAAATATCGTTGTCATTTCACTAGTCATTTGACTATGTTGGTAGATCTCCGGCAATACCGAGCCACAAATCAGTACAGATGACGACGCTCAAAAGAACAACTTGTAATTTCTAACTTGGATGAAGGGTTGAACTAATTGCAAAAAATGGCGTACGTGATGTCAGTCAGCTCGAAACAAAAATGACAATGAGACCTAGTAATTAGTTGTTATTAAATCTGTAATTAGTTTTTGACTACGTAACAGGGACACCATTGTCACAGTGGTTTTCATAACCATTACAGAAGTAGTAAAATTGGTAATTTTCTGTGATTCAAAGTAGTCAAATTAATTCCTAAGACAATAGAAAACAAGGAGGATGATTAATGGATGCATCCAGTAAGCCTAATCCTCAAGTTAAACCTATTTTCAATAGGATTCATGAACTGTTCGAAGAACTTCGGCGAGCAGTCACTTAACCCTATTAATGACTCCCGGCTAGGGCCTTGCGGCTTTCTTTGCGGAAGTTGTAGACAGCCATTAAAGCCCTATCAAGGGATATTAGCCGGGACCATACTCTAACAATCCCCACGTCACGTCACCTTGTAGGACAAGTTGAACTAACCCAATTTTCATTACTAAAGCGGATTAATGCTTTGAGCGGGGACACGTCGAATCCGGGCGTGATTCAACTTTAAATTATTGTCGTCCCGGGTCTCGCAGGACGAAACAGTAACTTCGCGTCCGGATTGGGATGCATCTTTACGACTCCAGGCAATTTTGCAGTAAATTTAGTTATGGTCGTAGTTAATTCTGGACCCAAATGTGTCCAATAAAAGTTGCATGAGCCGGCTCACCGACAATACGGTTAAAAGTTCGAGGATGGGATAGTTCATTTGGAAATCTATTTGCGTACGGGGACTTAATTCGGGGTCGCCCCCTGGTCATCAGTATTCCACTGTAGTCCCTGCTAAGTCATTTGTTACGTCATGTAGGTAAAGTCCTTTACAATCCGCACTGGAACAGATTTTTATAGCCCAGTGATTTGTAAATAAGGGTAATTTTCCGTGCGCCTGCCCGTTTCCTAGGAGACGTGCCCTCGATTTCAATGTTGTGCAACGTTTTTTAATGACCCAACAAGGTAGGTTTTTGCCCTTCCGCATACCGCCCTAATAAATCAACGAGACCATCCGGCCGGCAAATAAATCCCCCTTTATATGGAGATAAATCAAACCGTAATTGCTTACCAGCAACAGCTCATAGTTTTTAAAAGGTAATCAAAACGGGTTACGGACCTAGAATAAATTTAACAAAATCGGTCGTGATAAATCAGCCGGAACCGTTCTTTTGTTATTGGCTCGGCCAATAGGAACTACAATACGAACGCAATTACTGAGATGAATAGCGCTGTTGATTTATTTCTTCGCACTTGGAAAGGATTAATTAAAAAATAATTAGAACAACACGGTGAGATCTAAGGGGAGCATCCTTTTGTCTCGAATACTTCTTGAGCGTCATAATTTGAAAACCTTTGAGACGCCTTTTACTTTTTGTTTCAGGGGGTATATAGGGTTACGCGCCGCGCTTGAATTTCAAGTTTAATCGGATATAAAAAAAAATTTTAATTATTTTAAATTTTTATTATGTTTCTGCTACCGAATTCGGGTAGGTAGTAAAGTAAAATTTTAAATCTATAGATTTTTAAAAATGTGTAAATAAAAAAAACTTTAACTAAACTAAAACTCAACATTTAGAAGCTTTTAAGACGAGGATTTGATTGTGGTTACAAGTGAAATTCTTCATCTGCCCTTTGAACTCTAAAGGCAACATCAGGCGAGTAAATAACTGAGTTTTTCAAAGTAATTACTGCAGTTGTCCGGTGGCAAATAGATACTTGAAGAAGAAAAGCCTATTACCCTTTTATTGGAAGATTTATTGAATTTATTTTGGCCTTTAACTAGTCAGGACCAGAGCGAGATTAATATTAATTCCAGTGCCCAAAGCGCTTGGCAGAAGCTTAAAGCTACAAGAAGAACATCATAGGTACAGGCACGACAATTAAAGGTGAGCTCTGAACTTTAAATGTGTAGCGAAACCACTAAATGTGGCGGACTTTTGACAACCTTTAAAAGAGAAAAATAGTTTTGGTCGACATGTACACTGTGTTGAAATGTTGAAAAGGCTCATATACTTCGTGCAAGTTTAATTAAAATTATTTTGGCGCACCGGTTTCGGCTCTAAGCCATCTTCAGCGCCCAAAATTAGTGAGGTCGAGCCTGTGTTTATTAAGAAAAGACCCTCGCCATGACACCAATATGTTGGTTAATTTCAAAATTTTATGTTCTTAACAATATTAAAATAACTAAGTTATAATTATGCGTTAAAATACAAAATGATATATGAAGATAAGGCACAACCATTATACCACGGGTCTTTTCTCCACCAAGCCTCGATCTGACGAATTTTGAGCGCTGAGGATGGCTTAGAGCCGAAAGCGGTCCGCCAAGAGAATTTTAAATAAACTTGCACGAAGTATGCGAGACTTTTTCCCCCTCAATAGTTTTTTACAATTTCTACCCTGAAATGTACAGTAAAATTCCCAAAAAATATGTTTGAGAACCAAAAAAAGTTGATGTTTTTGGCATTAAATGGGAAGGAGAAAGCCTTAAATGGGGAAAAGGAAAATAGTTTTTGACACTTTCTGACCTACAATTGTATAGTGAATTTCCCAAAATTGCTTGCTTGAGAACCAAAAAAGTTGACGCTTTTGACATTGAATGTGAAAGACAAGTAGTTTTTGACACTTTCTCACCTAAAATTGTCAAAATAAGCAAAATTCCCAAAATTGTATGTTTGAGAACCAACAATATTGACGTTTTTGGCATAAATGGAAAGGAGAAAGACTTAAATGGGAAAAACAAAAATAGTTTTTGACATTTTCCGACCTAAAATTGTATAGTAAAATACCTAAAAATGATTGCTTGAAAACCAAAAAAGTTTACGCTTTTGGCATTAAATGTGGAAAAGAAAAATAGTTGTTGACCATTTCTAACCTAAAAGTGTATAGTAAAATTTCCAAAATTGCTTGCTTGAGAACCAAAAAAGGTGATACTTTTGGCATTAAATGTGAAAGAAAGAAATAGTTTTTGACACTTTCTATCCTTAATATGTATAGTAATGTATAGTATGTTTGAGAGGCAAAGAAGTTGATGTGTGTCGCATTAAATGGGAAGAAGAAAGCCTTAAATGGGAAAAAGAAAAATAGTTTTTGACACCTTCTTGCTTAAAATTCTATATGCCGCTTTTGGCGTTAAGCGTGGAAACGAAAAATAATTTTGACACTTTTTAATGTAAAAATGTACAGTAAAGTACCCAAAATTGTATTTTTGAGAAACAAAAAAGTTGAAATTTTTGCCATTAAATTGGAAGGAGAAAGGCTTAAATGGGAAAAAGAAAAATAGTTTTTGACACTTTCTGACCTAAAATTGTATAGTAAAATACCCAAAATTGTATTTTTGAGAACCAAAAATCTTGACGTTTTTGGCATTAAATGCAAACGAAAAAGCTTTAAATGGGAAAAAGAAAAACAGTTTTTGACAATTTCTGACCTAAAATTGTATAGTAAAATTCCCAAAATTGCTTGCTTGAGAACCTAAAAATTTGATGGTTTTTGGTATTAAATGGGAAAGAGGAAAATAGCTTTTGACACTCTCTGATCTAAAATTGTATAGTAAAATTTCCAAAATTTATTGCTTGAGAACCAAACAATTTGATGATTTTGGCATTAAATGTGAAAAATAAAATTAGTTTTTGACACTTTCTGACCTAAAATTGTATAGTAAAATACCCAAAATTGTATGTTTGAGAATCAAAAATGTTGACGTTTTTGGCATTAAATGCAAAGGAGAAAGCCTTAAATGGGAAAAAGAAAAAAAATTTTTGACACTTTCTGACCTAAATGTGTATAGTAAAATTCACAAAATTGCTTACTTGCAATTTTGCAAAAAATGTTGACGTTTTTGGCATTAAATGCAAAGGAGAAAGCCTTAAATGGGAAAAAGAAAAAAAAAATTTGACACTTTCTGACCTAAATTTGTATAGTAAAATTCCCAAAATTGCTTACTTGAGATCCAAAAAGGTTGATGATTTTTGCATTAAATAGGAAAGAAGAAAATAGTTTTTGACACTTCCTAACTTAAAGATGAATAGTAAAATTCCCAAAATTATATGTTTGAGAACTAAGAAAGTTGATATTGTTTGCATTATATGCGAAGGAGAAAGCCTTAAACGGAAAAAAAGAAAAATAGTTTTTGACACTTTCTGACCTGAAATTGTATAGTAAAATTCAAAATATTGATTGCTTGAGAAGCAAAAAAGTTGATTTGGTAGTAAATGTAAAATTGCTTTTGGTATTAAATGTGAAAGAGAAAAATAGTTTTTGACCCTTTCTACCCTAAAATGCGTATAGTAATATGCACGTTTTAGGGTATAATATAGACAAAAAAAATATTTTTGACACATTCTGACCTAAAATTGTATAGCAAGATTTCCAAAATGGTACGTTTCAGAACCAAAAACTATGATGTTTTTGGCATTAAATGGGACGGGGAAAGCTTGAAATGGAAAAAGTCAAATAGTTTTTGACTTTGACACTTTCTGACCTAAAATTGTATAGTAAATTTCCCAAAATTGCTTGCTTGAGTACCAAAAAATTAATGCTTTCGACATTAAATGTGAAAGACAAGTAGTTTTTGACACTTTTTCGCCTAAAATTGTCAAAATAAGTTTATATATGTTTGAAAACCAAAAAAGTTAATGTTTTTGAGATTAAATGGAAAGGGAAAGCGTTAAATGTGAAAAATAAAAATAGTTTTTGACGCTTTCTGACCTAAAATTGTACAGTAAAATTCCCAAAATTGTATGCTTGAGAACCAACAATGTTGACGGTTTTGGCATAATTGG
>OX638304.1:27321076-27416303 GCA_951812265.1 Taphrorychus bicolor
ATCTAAAATTGTATAGTAAAATTTCCTAAATTTATTGCTTGAGAACCAAACAATTTGATGATTTTGGCATTAAATGTGAAAAATAAAAATAGTTTTTGACACTTTCTGACCTAAAATTGTATAGAAAAATACCCAAAATTGTATGTTTGAGAACCAAAAATGTTGACGCTTTTGGCATTAAATGCAAAGGAGAAAGGTTTAAATGGGAAAAAGAAAAACAGTTTTTGACACTTTCTGACCTAAAACTGTATAGTAAAATTCCCAAAATTGCTTGCTTGAGATCCAAAAAAGTTGATGATTTTTGCATTAAATAGGAAAGAAGAAAATAGTTTTTGACACTTCCTAACCTAAAAATGAATAGTAAAATTCCCAAAATTGTATGTTTGCGAACCAAGAAAGTTGATATTGTTGGCATTAAATGCGAAGGAGAAAGCTTTAAACGGAAAAAAAGAAAAATAGTTTTTAACACTTTCTGACCTAAAATTGTATAGTAAAATTCACAATATTGATTGCTTGAGAAGCAAAAAAGTTGATTTGGTATTAAATGTGAAATTGCTTTTGGTACTAAATGTGAAACAGTAAAGTTCCCAAAATTGTATTTTTGAGAAACAAAAAAGTTGAAGTTTTTGCCATTAAATTGGAAGGAGAAAGGCTTAAATGGGAAAAAGAAAAATAGTTTTTGACACTTTCTGATCTAAAATTGTATAGTAAAATTTCCAAAATTTATTGCTTGAGAACCAAACAATTTGATGATTTTGGCATTAAATGTGAAAAATAAAATTAGTTTTTGACACTTTCTGATCTAAAATTGTATAGTAAAATACCCAAAATTGTATGTTTGAGAATCAAACATGTTGACGTTTTTGGCATTAAATGCAAAGGAGAAAGCTTTAAATGGGAAAAAGAAAAACAGTTTTTGACACTTTCTGACCTAAAATTATATAGTATAATTCCCAAAATTGCTTGCTTGAGAACCAAAAAGTTGACGATTTTTGCATTAAATGGGAAAGAGGAAAATAGCTTTTGACACTTCCTAACCTAAAAATGAATAGTAAAATTCCCAAAATTGTATGTTTGAGAACCAAGAAAGTTGATATTGTTGGCATTAAATGCGAAGGGGAAAGCCTTAAACGGAAAAAAAGAAAAATAGTTTTTAACACTTTCTGACCTAAAATTGTATAGTAAAAATCTCAATATTGATTGCTTGAGAAGCAAAAAGTTGATTTGGTATTAAATGTAAAATTGCTTTTGGTATTAAATGTGAAAGAGAAAAATAGTTTTTGACCCTTTCTACCCCTAAAATGCGTATAGTAATATGCACGTTTTAGGGTATAATATAGACAAAAAAATTATTTTTGACACTTTCTGACCTAAAATTGTATAGCAAGATTTCCAAAATGGTACCTTTCAGAACCAAAAATATGATGTTTTTGGCATTAAATGGGACGGGGAAAGCCTGAAGTGGAAAAAGTCAAATAGTTTTTGACTTTGACACTTTCTGACCTAAAATTGTATAGTAAATTTCCCAAAATTGCTTGCCTGACAACCAACAAATTGATGCTTTTGACATTAAACGTGAAAGACAAGTAGCTTTTGACACTTTCTCACCTAAAATTGTCAAAATAAGTTTATATATGTTTGAAAACCAAAAAAGTTAATGTTTTTGAGATTAAATGGAAAGGGAAAGCGTTAAATGTGAAAAATAAATATAATTTTTGACGCTTTCTGACCTAAAATTGTACAGTAAAATTCCCAAAATTGTATGCTTGAGAACCAACAATGTTGACGTTTTTGGCATAATTGGAAAGGAGAAAGCCTTAAAAATTATTACTTGAGAAGCAAAAAAGTTTACGCTTTTGGCATTAAATCTGAAAAAGAAAAATATTTATTGACACTTTCCAACCTAAAAGTGTATAATAAAATTCCAAAAATTATATATTTGAGTTGATGACACTTTCTGACCTAAAATTGTATAGTAAAATTCCCAAAATTGCTTACTTGAGAACCAAAAAAGTTGATACTTTTGACATTAAATGTGAAAGAAAAAAATAGTTTTTGAGACTTTTTATCCTTAAAATGTATAGTAATGTATAGTATGTTTGAGAGGCAAAAAAGTGGACGTATGTCGCATTAAATGGGAAGAAGAAAGCCTTACTTAAATGGGAAAAAAAATAGTTTTTGACACTTTCTTGCCTAAAATTGTATAATAAAATTCCCAAAATTGCCTGCTTGAGAACCAAAAATATTGATGTTTTTGGCGTTAAACGTCAAAACGAAAAATAATTTTGACACTTTTTAATGTAAAAATATACAGTATAGTTCCCAAAATTGTATTTTTGAGAAACAAAAATTTGAAAAACCGCCACCTTTTTGGCTTTAAATGCAAAGGAGAAAGCTTTAAATGGGAAAAAAAAACAGTTTTTGACACTTTCTGACCTAAAATTATATAGTACAATTCCCAAATTTGCTTGCTTGAGAACCAAAAAGTTGACGATTTTTGCATTAAATGGGAAAGAGGAAAATAGCTTTTGACACTTCCTAACCTAAAAATGAATAGCAAAATTCCCAAAATTGTATGTTTGAGAACCAAGACAGTTGATATTGTTGGCATTAAATGCGAAGGGGAAAGCCTTAAACGGAAAAAAAGAAAAATAGTTTTTAACACTTTCTGACCTAAAATTGTATAGTAAAAATCTCAATATTGATTGCTTGAGAAGCAAAAAAGTTGATTTGGTATTAAATGTGAAATTGCTTTTGGTATTAAATGTGAAACAGTAAATTTCCCAAAATTTTATTTTTGAGAGACAAAAAAGTTGAAGTTTTTGCCATTAAATTGGAAGGAGAAAGGCTTAACTGGAAAAAAGAAAAATAGTTTTTGTCACTATCTGACCTAAAATTGTATAGTAAAATTTCCAAAGTTTATTGCTTGAGAACCAAATAATTTGATGATTTTGGCATTAAATGTGAAAAATAAAAATAGTTTTTGACACTTGCTGACCTAAAAATGTATAGTAAAATTCCCAAAATTGTATGTTTGAGAACCAAAAATGTTGACGTTTTTGGCATTAAATGCAAAGGAGAAAGCCTTAAATGGGAAAAAGAAAAACAGTTTTTGACACTTTCTGACCTAAAATTGTATAGTAAAATTCCCAAAATTGCTTGCTTCAGATCCAAAAAAGTTGATGAATTTTGCATTAAATGGGAAAGAGGAAAATAGTTTTTGACACTTCCTAACCTAAAAATGAATAGTAAAATTCCCAAAATTATATGTTTGAGAACCAAGAAAGTTGATATTGTTGGCATTAAATGCGAAGGAGAAAGCCTTCGCATTTAATGCAAAATGGTACGTTTCAGAACCAAAAATATGATGTTTTTGGCATTAAATGGAACGGGGAAAGCCTGAAATGGAAAAAGTCAAATAGTTTTCGACAGGTTCTGACCTAAAATTGTATAGCAAATTTCCCAAAATTGCTTGCTTGAGAACCAAAAAAGTTGATGCTTTTGACATTAAATGTGAAAGACAAGTAGTTTTTGACACTTTCTCACCTAACATTGTCAAAATAAGCAAAATTCCCAAAATTGTATGTTGAGAACCAAAAAAGTTGATGTATTTGGCATTAAATGGGAAGGACAAAGCCTTAAATGGGAAAAAGAAAAATAATTTTTGACTCTTTCTGACCTAAAATTGTTTAGTAAAATTCCCAAAATTGCGGCTTGAGAACCAAAAAACTTGATGCTTTTGTCATTAAATGTGAAAGAGAGAAATAGTTTTTGACAGTTTGTAACTTAAAAATGTATAGTTACTCTTCCAAAATTGTATTCATGAGAACCCACAAAGATAACTTTTTTGGCAATTCAACTGGTCTTTTTAATTGTAAAAAAAATCTGTTTTTGTTGGTTTTAAAAATTAAATGTCTATCGAAACAACTGAAAAGTGGCGGTTTTTTAGCATTTTTTACCCTTAAATTTAAGTTATAAAAATAAATGTTTTTGCCGCTTTCTGCCTTAAAAGTCTATAGTGACATTTTCTAAAATTTGATGTTTCTGGCAATTCAGCTATAAAGGTACACATAATCAGATCGAACTTGCCGATGTTCAGGCTCCGGTAACCCTTAAGACCAGTGCTGTACAGTTTTTCCTCTGAGGATTGCAGGAATGTATGTGGATACCTTAAAGATTAACTAATTGAGAACTGAAAGTGGCTGTTTTTCTCTTTTTTACCCTTAGATTTATAGTAGGATAATAGTTCTTGACCCTTTCTGCATTAAAATTATAAAGTAAAATTTCCAAAATTCCAGCAGGCTAGAGACCCTAAAAAATTGATTTTTGACACTTTCAGTCCCCTAAAGGTACCCATAAACATTCCAGAAATTCTTGGAATAAAAACTCAACAGGCCTGGTCTTATCTTATTAGTACAATGGGGTCCATACACGCTCGGGAAATCCTTCAATTCAATTATTTTAATTATTATTTGCCCTATAAAATGAAAGTAAAATTTTCAAAATTGCAGGTCAGGTACTGCTAAATATTAATATTTTCGTCTTTTTCTGTAATAATTATTTGATTGGTTGCTGCCTTGCATACCGAATCATGCAGGTTGATGTCAAAACCATTCAAAGAAGCTGTTTTTGACAACTCACACATAAATGTCAACTACACCTTTGAGGCCCCTAAAAATTGATGCATTTATAACTGATACATTGCGAAGCTATAAAGTTAGTTTTTAGTGAGCTCTGAACCTTAAATATAAACCACTAAATATGGCGGATTTTGACAACTTATAAAAAAGAAAAATAGTTTTTGACATTTTCTACCCTAAAATGTACAGTAAAATTTGCAAAATTATATGTTTGGGAATCAAAAAGTGTTTGGGAATCAAAGAGAAATCATTAAATGTGAAAGAGAAAAATAGTTTTTGACATTTTCTGACCTAAAAATGTATAGTAAAATTTCCAAAATTGAATACCTCAGAACCCAAAAACTTGACGTTTCTGGCATTAAATATTAAGAAAAAAGCAATAAATGTGAAAGAGAAAAATAGTTTTTGCCGCTTTCTAACCTAATATTGTATAGTAAATGTTCCAAAATTGCGTTTATGAGAACCCAGAAAGTTAACGTTTTGGGCAAATCAGTCCTCTAATTGTAAAAAAATCTGTTTTTGTTGATTTCGAAAATGAAATGTCTAGCAAAAGAAGTAAAAGTGGCGGTTTTGTAGCACTTTTTACTCTTCAATTTAAATTGTAAGATAATTTTTGCCACTTTTTGCCTTAAAAGACATAGTGACATTTTCTAAAATTTTAGGTTTCTGGCAATTCAGTGCTCTAAAGGTACCCACACATAATCCTATCAAACTTGCCTACGTTCACGCTCCGATGAATGAGCCCTCAAAGCCAATGTTGTACAGTTTTTCTTCTGAGGATTGCTGGAATGTGTGTGGGTACCTCTTAAAGATTAATTAATTAACGACTAAAAATGGCAAATTTTGGCCTTTTTCGCCCTTAAATTTAAAACGGAAAAATAGTTTTTGACATTTTCTGCCCAACAACCATTGTGAAATTTTTCAAAAATAGATAATTTTAGCTTTAGAGTCCTCTGAAGGTACCCACTCACATTTCGAAAGTTTTCAGAGGAAAATCTGTTTAGGTCATTTTATTATTTAGCCTCAATTCATCCTGATACACACAATAAAGTAAAATTTACGAAGTTGCAAGAGGCTTCCAAAAATAAATATTTTTTCTTTTTTCAGTCCTCTAAAGGTACCCACACATTCCGGATTAGTAGAACTATCTGGAAAAGGCTAAATACACTTTTCGTATTCATGAATTTCTAAACTAACCTGAACTAACCAGTACAGAAAGTCCCATTTTCGATGCTTCTGATCACTATTTCGGCTATTAGCAAAGATAGAAGGCTGCCGTTTTCTCGAACGTAGCCTAATTTTATCTTATTCTTTCATTTTTCCCGCCCTCTTGTGGTTTTGTTCATATTGTCTTTACGAAAAAATAATAAACCCTTTTTTATACTACATTTTAAGACAAATCCAGGCGTCGTAACCATTTTTTTTTAGGATACAAGGAAAAATCACTGCCATTTTAGAGGACTTTTACAGGGACGATCGCATTCCGGCTGTAATTTAAATTACCAAGATCATTAAGACTTCTAACGGTCTGATAGATATTTAAAAATAATGTTATTTCATTCTCTGAGTTATCTACATCAAAGAGTAACGTTTTGGGAGAGTTGTGCTGATACTAGTTACTATGATCAAAGCGGAGATCGGCAGAAAGGCCACTGGCATCCTAGTTGTTAACGTCTTACTTCGAACGTTAATAATTCTTACATTTTTATTTTCTCAGGTTTAAACCAAACTCCGATACTAAACAAGAATAAATCATTGCCACTTCACAGGACTTTTACAGGGACCATCGCATAGCGGGTGTAATTTAAATTACGAAGATCATTAAGAATTCTAATGGTCTGGTAGATATTTAAAAATAATATTTCACTTTCTGGGTTATCTACATCAAAGAGTAAGGTTTTAGGAAAGTTGTACTGGTACTAGTTATTATGATCAAAGCGGAGATTGGTAGAAGAACCACCGGCATCCTAGGTGTTAATGTCTTACTTCGAACATTAAAAATTACGTTTTTATTTTCTTAGGCAATTTAGAACTTTTGATGAAAAACCGATTATTTTTGTCAGCTAATGGAAAGCAGTATAAACATTTTAGTGGAATGTAGGGTCGCGTAGTTTAAAGTATTTAATATTATAAATCAATTAGTATGTTTTGATTTCGAGTGCTTCAAATTCAATTATCTACAGAATTGCTTTTAGTACCCAATATGTTTAATTTTTGTTGGCAGAATAAACAATTATACAAATTCATAGCCGAAATCTGTAGGTAAATAATTTTGCTAATGCTAATGGAATGGACCAAATGGAAAAGAGAAAACCACAAATATCATTAAATTTAAAAAAAAATTAATAATTGTTGTTGTAGAGACTCTGCTTGTCCACTCTTAGTGGTAGAGAATTATATTATAAATTGCAGTGAATGTAAAATTTTCCTGCTAAATTCAGCATTTCTGGCAACGCTAAGACACAATAAGGATGCAGATTCCTCGGCCCCGCGGGCCCTTCAGGGCCCCTCTCTTTCACAGCCCGTTATCGCCAATTCGTCTTGCCATTATCAGCCAAAACCGGGGGGGACAACCAAACAAATAAACAAAGATAAGCGACGGAACTTTAAATTGGAACGATTTGTCTCGGTTTATGGCCGCCTCCTCCCATTCTAATCGAAATTCTGTTTTGCGACTTTATGAAACCTTGGGCGAGAAAAATTACGAGACGGGTTAGAGGGCCCTTTCAATCTCCCCGCCGTGTATCCATCCGAAAATTGGTCCGCTCTTAGAGGACGCTTTCTAGGACATAATAAATGATCTTTCAGAGGACACGTTTTGAATATTGATGCCGATGGCATTGAGCAGGATACATGTGTGTAGGAGTGAAAATTGCTTCAGGGGCGCTTTTAAGCTCCTTACTTCAAAGGAATATTAGAGAAGATTTTGAGCATTAAATGTGGCTTGAGGGCAAGCAATTGCTGTTCTAACTTTCTACTGACCATGTTCATTTAAACTTGAAGAAATAGATAAGTTATTCGAATATAGATTACCAAAGCTCTAATAAGAAATAGAAATTGGAGTAGAAGAGTTGGGAAGTATTCAAGTCCAGTAGCATACCATCGCTTCGCCAGTGTTGCCACAAGTCAAGAGGATACAATGTAGAGATTAATTTTGTGTTGTTGAAGTCAATTTAGTAACTTGCCAAGAGAAGATACGACAGTGTCAAAAGAAGGCTATAACTTGTGTTGCTTTTAGGAAAATTCAGGTTCAAATTGGGACTAAAATGAGTCAAAAAGACCAACATTGCCTAAAAATGCAAATTTGTTGGTGTTTTTTGAGAAAGCCAGATTAGGATAAGGGCCAAAATAGTATAAAAATGATAGTAAGCGTCTAAAAAATGCAACTTTCGTTTTCGGTATAACTTAGAGCAAAATTAGGACCAAAACTGTATATAAGTTACTAGAAGCTTGTAAAAGTCCAAATTTGAAGCTTGGAAAAATTCAGAAGAATAAATTCCAAGTTATTATAACACCAAAATCGTCAAACAATTATACCATTCATCTAAAAATAAAAATTTGGAAAAATTCAGTTGGAAATTGTGATATATTGTTTAAAAAACTATAAAATTTTGATTTGGTTGGAGAGACTCCATTTTATCACTCCATATCATCTAGCTTTTTTTTGGAAAAAGTCATTTTTAGAAGTAAAATGTTAACAAAAAAATATAAAAATTAAAGACGAAATTGTTTCTCGTGAAAATCGAATCAGGATTTGCGAGAAAAATCAGTGAAAATGGATCAAATTTGGATTGTTTAAAAAAACTCAGTATCAATTTATGGCCAAAATCGGTTAAAAATTATGGAAAGCAATTAAAAAAATGAACAAATTCAAAATAGGATAGGACCAAAATTGTTCAAATAATTATAACAACCATCTAAAAGTGCATATTCAGGTTGAAATTAGGCCTAATATTGGTTAAAAACGAAAAAAATGTTTATTTGTTTGGAGAGACTCAATTTTAGAATCCAATAAGGCAAATTGACTCACTTTTTCTACCTTGTTATTGGAAAAAGTAATTTTTGGAAGTTAAATGTTTCCAAAACCATCTCAAAATGAAAGATGAAAGTGTTTTTCGTCAAAGTCAAGTCAGGATGAGTGTTAAAAATTCAAATTTGCAGTTTTTGAAGAAACTAAGAATAAATTTATGGCCAAACCGGTTAAAAGTAATTGAAAAAAATTAATAATGCGGGCTAAAATTAAAAAAAAAATTGAGTTGAAGTTTAGGGCAAATCAGTTAAAAATGATTTAAAACTCTTAAAAATGCAAATTGAAATTTTTTAAAAAAGTTAAGTTAGGATTAGGGTCAAAATCGAATAAAAATTACTGTCAATGCCAAAAAAATGTAAATTTAAAAATTTCGGTAAAGCTCTGGTTAGAATAAATGTCAACATTTTGTTGAAAATTACATAAAGAGTCTAGAAATGCAAATTTAGAGCATTTGGAGGAACTCAGGTTAGAATTATGGCTGAAGTCCATTGAGAACGACTCATATTGTCTAAATAATATTTTTTTTTTAGAAATTTTACTTTAGGACAAAATAAGGCTTAAGACATTCTAATTTGTGGTTTTTGGTTTGAAATCACAAATTTGAAGCCTTTTTTTGCCAAAATTTAGATTGGAATCAGGCTTAAAAACATCAAATCATTTAAAAATTTTCACTTCAAATTCAGGTTAAAAGTAGAACTTAAATCGGTTGAAAAGACCTAATTGCCTAATAATGCAAATTTTGATGTTTTTGAAGAAATTTATTTTTAGTACTAAATAAGACGCAAAACTGATCGAAAGTTTTTAATTTGTTGTTTCTAGTAAAAATAATTTTGGACAAAAATAAGTACCTAAAATTAGACTAACAATGCCTTAAAATGAAAAATTCCTAAAATCTGTTAAAAAATGTCTGTTTGCGTCTACAAAAGGTAAATTTAGTGTTCGTTAAAGCTAAGACTTGGATGGGACTAATTGTTAAAAAATTTGGAATTGGAAGAAAAATTCAGAATCATTAGTTAGGGTGCAACAATGCAAATTTGGAAAAACTCAAGTTGAAATGAGACCTAATATTGGTTGAAAGCCACCGAAGTTTGATTTGCTTGGAGAGATTCAATTTAAGGTTTAAATAAGACAAACTGACTCAAAACTTCTAGCTTGTCTTTTTTTAGTAATTTTTGAAAATAAAATGTTACCAAAAACATCTCAAAATGAAAGATGAGAGTGTTTTTCATGATATTCATGTCAGAATTAACGAGAAAGATTAGTGAAAATTAATCAAAAAGTGTAAAAATTCAAGTTTGGAGTGTTTGAAGAAACTTAGGATAAATTTATACCCAAAATCGGTAAAAAATTATGAAAACGATTAAAAATGCTGACTAAAATATTTGACAGAACTCAGGTTAAGGCTTAAGTTAAGTTAAGGTTAAAAATTATTTAAAACATTTAAAAAATGCATATTGAAATTTTTTTAAAAACGTAGATTACGATTAGGGTCAAAATCAGGAAAAAATTACTGTCATTGCCGAAAAATGTAAATTTCAAACTTTCAGTGAAACTCTGGTTAGCACTGAGGCAAAACTTTTTTTTTTTGGAAATCAGACGAAGAGCCTAGAAATGCAAATTTGGAATATTTGTAGAAACTCAGATTAGGATTAGGGCTAAAGTCCATTGGGAACGACCCATATCGTCTAAAAAATGCAAGTTTTTTTGTAGAAATTCTACTTTAGGACAAAATAAGGCTTAACTCATTAAAATTTGCTATTTTTGGTCTAAAATCGCAAATTTGAAGCCTTTGGAAAAATTCAGGTTAGAATTGGAAATAGAATCGGTTAAAAAGAACCATCTTGCCTACAAATGCAAATTTTGATGTTTTTGAAAAAATTTAATTTTACGACAAAGTAAGGCCCAAAACTGATTTAAATTTTTTTACTTTGTTGTTTCTAGTAAAAATTATTTTTGGAACAAAATAAGTAAAATAAGACTAACAATGCCGACTCAAAATGAAAAGTTTCTAAAATCTGTAAAAAAATTACTGTATGCGTCTAAAAATGTAAATTTAGTATTTGTTGACACTTGGGTGAAGATTAAAGCTACAGTGGTTTATAAATCTGGATGAAGAAAAAGTCAGAATCATAATCAGGGTTAAAACCAGTTAAAAATTGTCCAAAGCATTTAAAAAGGCAAATCTGAAATTCATGTAAAAGTTCAAGTTAGGATAGGAGGTTGAAATTAGGTTAGGTATATTGGTTAAAAATCATCAAATTGTGATTTGTTTGGAGAGATTTAATTTTAGGATTATAGAAGAGAAAATAGCTCAAAGCTTCTGGCCTGTTTATTTTAAGTAATTTTTGGAAGTAAAATGTTACAAAAAATATTTCAAAATGAAAGATGAGAATGTTTTTCGTGAAAGTCAATTCAGGATCATCGAGAAAAATCAGGAAAAATTGATCAAAAGTGTAAATACACAAATTTAGAGTGTTTGAACAAACTCAGGATAACTTTATTTAATATTATCGCAAGCTTGAAGCCTTTGGAAAAATTCAGGTTGAGATTAGAACTAGCATCGGTCAAAAAGACCCATATTGCTTAAAAATGCAGATTTTGATGAAAAATCTGTTAGTATAGATCAAAAAGTTTAAGAATACAAGTGTGGAGTGTTTGAAGAAACTCAGGATAAATTTATCCACCAAAATCAGTAAAAAATTATTGAAAACAATTAAAAATGCAGGCTAAAATTTTTTACAAAACTCAAGTTAAGTATAAGGAATAAATCATTTAAAAATGATTTAAAACCTCTAAAAATGCAAATTGATTTTTTTTTTTGAAAAACGTAGGTTAGGAGTTAAGATTAGGGTCAAAATCAGGTAAAAATTAGTATCAGTGCCGAAATATGTAAATTTTAAATTTTCAGTGAAACTCTGGTTACACTAACTCCAAACATTTTTTTTTTGGAAATTACACAAAGAGTCTAGAAATGCAAATTTAAAGCATTTGAAGAAACTCAGATTAGAATCAGGGCCAAAATCCATTGGGACCGACCCATATTGTCTAAAAACTGCAAATTTTTTGTTTTTTTTGTAGAAATTCTACTTTAAGACAAAATAAGGCTTAAAACATTCGAATTTGTTGTTTTTGATAAAAATATATTGTGTACTAAAATTACTATCTAATACCAAGTTAGGAAAACTTTTACTTACTAACTTGGTATTTTTTAAAAAAATTACATTTGGATCAGACTCAAAAACATATTTTGTTTTTGATCAAAATCTTTTAAAAATTTCACAATGGTCTGGAATAGCAAATTTCAAGCTTTTAGAAAAATTCAGGTTAAAATTAGAATAAAAATCGATTAAAAAGACCCACAATGAGTATAAATGCATATTTTGATCTTTTTGAAGAAATTTATTTTTGAAATTTGTCGTTTCTAATAAAAACAATTTTTGCACCAAAATAAGTACCTAAAATTAGACTAAAAATACTTCAAAATAAAAAATTAGTAAAATCTGTTAAAAAATGACTGTAGGCGTCCAAAAATGTAAATTTAGTTTTTGGTAGATTGGTGGATTAGGATAAAACCCAAATTGTTTAAAAATTTGGAGTTTAAAAAAAAATAAAATTATGATTAGAGTTAAAATCAGTTAACAGTTTTCTAATGACCGATCGCACCAAACAATATTTAAGTATACTCAGTTTAGGCTTCCATTATTACCATGGTTACTCATGCCAATACATATGGTTTAAGGGCCCTTAACTTTAAGTTTCCTTAAAATTTGCTTGGTGCAAATGGCCATAAAGCATTTAAAAATGCAATTCTGGGCTAAAAATTCAAATTAGGGTTCGGTTCAAAATCGTTTAAAAATTATAAGAAACATCTAGAAATGCAAATTTAGGGACTTTTGAAGAAATTGAAGAAAAAAGTAAATTTACATTTTTAAAAGCATACAGCCATTTTTTATACATTTTTCGAATTTTTTAATATGAAGCATTGTTTGCCATATTTTAGTTATTTTGGTCCAAAAATTAATTTTACTAGAAATATCTAATTAGAAAATTTCCATCAGATTTGCGTTTTATATGGTCCGAAAATTAAATATCTTCAAAACATCGACATTTGCATTTTTAGACATTGTGGGTGTCCTCAACAGATTTTAGTTCTAATTTTACCCTGAATTTTTGCAAAGGCTTTAAATTTGCAATTTTAGATCATTGAGAAATTTTTAAATGACTTTGATCAAAAACTAAATAGGTTTTTGAGCCTGAGATCAATCTAAATTTTTTCAAAAATACCAAGTTAGTGGAACTTGGTATTAGTTAGTAACTATGATACACATTTTATTTTTATCAAAAACAACAAATTAGAATGTTTTAAGCCTTATTTTGTCCTAAAGCAGAATTTCTACAAAAAAAAAAAAAATTGCATTTCTTAGACAATATGAGTCAATGGACTTCAGTCTTAATTCATAAATTTGCTTTTTTTAAATGCCTTGAATAATTTTTAACTAATTTTTGCCCTAACTTTAAACTGAGTTTTGTCAAAAAATTTTAGTTTTTTATTTATTTTTAACGGATTTTTGCTGAGTTTCTTCACACTCTCCAAATTTGTGTTTTTACACTTTTTGATCTATTTTTACTGATTTTTCTCGATAATCCTGACTTGATTTTCATGAAAAACACTCTAATCCTTTATTTTGAGATGTTTTTGGTAACATTTTACTTCCACAAATTACCTCAAATAAAAACAGGATTAGGTGATTTCAAAAAGGTCAATATGAGAACTTTCATTGATGACAAATCTACAAAATAATTTTTTTAAAGTGTGACGGTACTATGATGTTTACACAGAATTGCGATGTTTTTCATCTCTGCCACTTCTACCCAAAATTATTTGAAAACATACTAAGTTCAGTCAAGTCCAGTCAAGTCAAGTCAAGTACCGAGTTGTCAAGTATCTAGTTTTTCAAGTCAAGTATTTCTTAAAATTGTCAATTTTATCGTTCGTTTTGAGGCGTTTTTAGTCAAATTTTACTTCCAAAAATAACTTTTTTCCAAAAATCGACATGTTAGAAAATTTGGGGCTGTTGTGTTGTTATTTAAGTCCTGAAGATCTGATGCATGAAGTCCAGGATTGCATTTTTAAATGATTTAGATAGTCGTTAACAGATTTTAGCCCTAATCATAATTGTAGTTTTTTTAAACTCCAGATTTTTAAATAATTGGGGTCCTAATGCTAACCTAAGTTTCACCAGAAACTAAATTTACATTTTTAGACGGTTTTTAGATTTAATCGATTTAGCCTTATTTCATCCTAAAGTAGAATTTCTACAAAAAAAAACAACAATTTGCAGTTTTTAGGCAATGTGGGTAGTTTTTCAATGGGTTAATTCCAATCTGTTTCTCCAAATGCTCCAAATTTGCATTTCTAGACGCTTGGTGTGATTTTCAAATTTGCCTTTAATTCAAAACCTTAAATTTAAATTTTTCGGCACTGACAGTAATTTTTATCCGATTTTGACCTAATTTTAACCAACGTTTTTCAGAGAATTTCAATTTTCATTTTTAAACTACTTAAATCATTTTTAACTTATTTTTGTCCTCACCTTAACCTGAGTTTGGTAAAAATTTTTGCCTGCATTTTAATTGTTTTTAATAATTTTTTTTGGCCATAAATTTATTCTGAGTTTTATTTAATCACTACAAATTTGTATGCTTACACTTTTTGATTTATATTCACTGATTTTACTCGTTAATAAGGACTTGACTTTCACCGAAAACACTCTCATCTTTAACTTTGACTAGTTTTTTTGGTAATATTTTACTTCCAAAAATTACTTTTTCTATAAGGAAAACAAGCTAGAAAATTTGTGACAGTTTGCCTTATTTAATCCTAAAATTGAATCTCTCAAATCTTGCAATTTTAGACCATCGTGAAAATTTTAAATGATTTTGATCAAAAACTAAATATGTTTTTGTTAGTTGGTATAATTTTTTGAACGATTTTGGTCCTATTCTGACTTGAACTTCATATTTGCATTTTTAAACGATTTGGACAATTTTTAACTGGTTTTAGCCTTAATGATTCTGTATTTTTCTTGCAACCCAAATTTTTATACAATTGTGGCCTTAGTCCTCATCTAAGGGTCACAAAAAACTAAATTTACATTTTTAGACGCATACAGTCATTTTTTTACACATTAGTCGAAATTTTTTATTTGAAGCATTGTTTGTCTTAGTTTACTTATTTTGGTCCAAAATTTATTTTTACTAGAAACAAGTAATTAGAAAAATTCAATCAGTTTTGCGTCTTATTTGGCCCTAAAATTAAATTTCTCCAAAAACATCGAAATTTGCATTTTTAGACAATGTGGGTGTTTTTAACCGATTTTAGTTCTGATTTTAACCTGAATTTTTGCAAAGGCTTCAAATTTGCAATTTCAGATCATTGTGAAATTTTTAAATTACTTATTTTTTAGACAATATGAGCGGTTCTTAATGGACTTTAGTCCTAATTCATCAATTTGCATTTTTTTTAAAGGTTTTAAGTCGTTTGTAAAACTAATTTTTGCCCTAATCTTAACCTGACTTTTGTCAAGAAATTTTAGTATGCATTTTTAATTTATTTTTAACCCACTTTGGCTAAAATATTATCTCGAGTTTCTTCACACACTCCAAATTTTCGTTTTTACACTTTTTGATCCCTTTTTACTGATTTTTCTCGATAATCCTGACTTGACTTTCATGAAAAACACTTTCATCTTTTATTTTGAGATGTTTTTGGCAACATTTTACTTCCACAAATTACCTCAAATAAAAACAAACTAGAAGCTTTGAGTCATTTCGTCTTATTTAATCCTAAAAGTGAATCTCTTCAAGAAAATCAAAGTTTGATGGGTTTTATTCGATATTAAGCCTAATTTAACCACATTTTTTTCTAAATTGGCATATTTAGATGGTTGGTATTATTATATGAATGATTTTGGTCCTATCTTAATTTGAATAAAGACATTTTTTAATTGGTTTCAATAATTTTTAACCTATTTTGGCCATAAATTTATGCTGATTTTTTTTTAAACACTCCTAATAGGTATGTATTCTTACCCTTTTTTATCCATTTTCACTGATTTTTCTCGTAAATCCTGACTTGACTTTCACAGAAAACACTTTTTTCTTTAATTTTTAGATGTTTTTGGTAACAGATTATTTCCAATAAGTATCTTTTCCAAAAAAGAAAAACAAGCTAGAAGATGTGTCAATTTACCTTATTGAATCCTATAATATAATTTTTCCAAACAAATCAAAATTTGATGGTTTTTTAATTAATATTAAGCCTAATTTCAACCTAATTTTTTCCAAATTTGCATATTTAGATAGTTGTTAGAATTTTTTGAACAATTTTGGTCCTATCCTAACATGAATTTTTATATAAATTCCACATTTACATTTTTAAACGCCTTGGACAACTTTTAAACGACTTTATCGATTTCTTCTATCAACTATTATGAAATCACGTAACCATGTTTGAGTTCATCTTGTTCATTTACCATTTTTGGTCAAGTACCAAGCAGTTTGCAACTACTTGACATCAAGTCAAGCTCAAATGTAAAACATGAAGTCAAACCGAGTTGTAAAGAATTTAGTTTTTCAAGTCAAATATTTCTTAAAACTGTCAAGCTATTTGACTTGACGAATTCCTGTCTTAGAGTAGTTAAGACACCCAAAACGATGGGTTTTTCAGTAATACCATTTAAGAGAAAAGTAGGGGACTAAGTAAAAACGAGACCTTAAGTTCCATCCAAAACAAATTTCCAAGTCTGATCGCGTATATTTCAACTTTCGGCAGCTGCCTCGAGTTTGCACAATGCCGGCTGCCGACAACTGGATTATTTTCCAGAAACTTTTAAGTATTGCGGTGGAGCACCATTAAAAAACTCTCTCTTTCTCTCTCAATCACGAACTTACCAATTTCTAAATATTTCTGGTGTACAGAGTCGTACTCGTCCCAGACAATCGACCTGAACCGGTTCCTTTCTCTGGAAGCCGCCAGGATGGTGTCCTGCTTGTGATGCTCGTTGGGATTCCTGCAACAAATCAAACACGTACTCAGCAATGAGGTCGAAAACACGTTGTTTGTTTAGTCAGCAAAAACGGGGCATTTCATCACGATTGATGCTAGCCTAGTTTACTTTATTTCCTGCATTGTAGTGTCTTGTTTCCAATAAAGCAGCCATTGAGCAAACACTGAAATGATGCACGGAGCACGTCCAAAGAGGAGACACTCTGTTGGCTCTCCTTTGTTTGCTCGTTTACGTGCCTTCTTGCCGGCTTTTCATTAAAACTGACCCCTCAAGTATTGTTTCTGTCTTTGGCACGCTCGCGGCCGTCAAAACTGGGGCCATAATGTACGTTGATAGGGAAGTTTACTCTCTTGAGAATAATAAAGAAGACAAAGTTTAGCATGAGCGGTTACCTTATCGCTCCTTGTGTTAGATTTATTCGGAAAGAGCGCGAAATTGCTCACACGAGGCCTGACTCCTGGAGGAAGTTTTTCTCCTGAAGCAATTGAAAAGTTTTTGCCATTCAATTGAATGATTGGCAAAACTGTTTTCAAACCCCTATTAAGAAAACACGTCACCCCCGCTCGGTTCAAGCAAAACACTCGTATATATTATGCATCAACCCCATTTCCCTTCTTCGCACCATGGAAAGCTGGAAAATAAAAATAGCGGCATATATGACCTGAGGGTAATTTTCCGAAACATTGTTCCATATTCTCCAAAGTGCACTTTATGTGCGCCAACACAAAATCACGTCGTGAAACAAACTGCTCGGTCGGCCGTATCGTTAAAGTGCAATATGGCCGCCGCCTTATGGTTTTCGGGGCTCGCCTCTTGGTCATTTCGGGTCAGCACCAGTTAACCCGCAGATTAGTTTATATCAAGATGGAGTTAGCAACACGTTAGTCTGAAAGTTTTAAGACTTACCCAGTTCGGGCGAAATTGGCTACGTAGATGATGAAAGACTCGGATAGGGCTAGTTCGGATCTGGTGTAGTTTTTCGGGAAGTGACTGAAGCCGTCCACTAATGGGGCACCGAAGAGGTACGGCAGCTCTTCACCATGGACAGTTCCCATTCTCTGCAAAAAAAAAACAGTAATTAAATATTTAGCTAGTTATTGCCACGTGCACAGTAATAAACATGTGGAAATCTGGGGAAGAAATATCTATATCATATGTGGGATCTCAGTCCATTGGCTAATTGTCAAAAAAAAAGCTAATAAAATAGTTACTTGGGTAATAAGAGCAAAAAGTACAACTTTTCTTTTTTCCATTGGAAGGGAGTTTGTCGCTCGAGCAAAACGGAGAGCGGCATTCTCACGACAACAAAAAAAGTTTTCTTTTCTCCAAATATTCAAATCAAACTGACACTGAGAAGCGATTTCTACGACAAGAAGCGATTTCTACGACATACTTCAAATGTCGCGCCACCACTACCCCCACCCCAGTCCCTCCACTGAAGCGCAAAGGCGCCGGCGGGGGAATAAATACCATGGACCTCACCACAGTCGAATCAGTCAACGTCGGGAAGCACGCGAGATCACTGATTCTTAAAATCATTTAAAAAAAATCTTCGTAAAAAAAGGGCGCAAGGTGTATACAGTTTGTCTCAGGAGAGGTAAAACGACTGTTGTAAAAATTTAAATTTTTGTGGTGTAGCCTTGCTTTCCACCCTGGTAGAAATTTCTGTCCAAATTTAAGTTTTAAAAATCAAGGAGACTTAGAAAATTGTCATAGAATATCCCTTCCTTTGTGACATACCACAAAAAATTATTAAGAAAAGTTTACAATCATCAGCTAAGTTTCTACACCAAATTTTAAAAATTATCGGTGACTACCACTCTTCAACTTTTTATTAGAGAAAAAGTAACAAAAAATTATGTCAGCGATCAATGCTGGCAGAACAATTTCAAACTTGGATTTCGGTCCTTAATTTTGGTTTTAAGAAAAAAAAATTGCAGCAATTTTAACTTTTTACGAGAGTCGTTTCAAGTGACATTTACTGAGTACCACTTTTTTTTCGGCAAATTGCCGCCAATGTCAAGCCAACTGAAAGAAACATTTTTTTTTTGCTTTCTTATTATTAAAGTATAATATTTTTAAAAAGGTGCTCTTCTTTACCATTAAAAAAAACAAAACAGCTACCATGAGAAAAAAAGAACTTATCATCACGATCGTATCTCGAAAGCGAAACGTCAGAATTAAAAACTAATGCACAGGAAATTTGTTCATAAAAAGTTGGTTTTCCAATAATGTTTGTACTGTATTTCAAAAGATGAATATATAGAATATACAGCACTTTTTCGAAAAGGTACGTTTTTTGAAATATAACTAAAAAAAATACAAAACGGAACCTTATTAGAACCATGTGGGATTGCCATTTAAATTCTCTAAAACATTTCTCATTTAACCTTTATATTTGATTGTCCTTGAAAAAAAAGACTGTCCTTAAAACGTTTTTCCAACACGGTTTTTACAAAATTTTGAAATTTTTTGAATTAGGAAAAAATTCAGATTTTTTTTGAAAATGCACCCTTTTGGTTTTTGACTATAACTCAAAAACAAAAAGAAACGGAAGTTGTTAAAACGGTGAAAGATTGCCCATTAAATTCCCCATTGGCAGTAGCTCTTATAAGGAAGCAAGATCCGTCTATAGAGATTCGAATCTTCGACAAACTGTATATATTTAAAAAAAACATAGTTTTCCCGTGGAATTCCAAGTGCAGGCAAAGTAAAAAAAAATTATTCGTGACTTAAAATTAGTTCAATTTACCATAAATTACTTGTATTATAGAACCTCACCCAATTTCCATAGAAGTCAAGAGTAAACAGAAAAAAAATATTTTTTGAGTACTTCTAGTGAAGCATTTATTCTCAATTCATTTTCAATTATCTCCTTTATCGTTTTTTTTTGTTCGTATTTTTTTTCTATTTTATTCTAATTTCGTTTTTCTTATCATAGTTGCTACGTTTGTAAATTTTGAACACTATTTCCTGAATTTTTCTTAACATTTTTTCACTCAAACTTTTTACTTGGTGGCTACTTTCTCCTTTTCTTAATTTTTTAGTATACCATTTTATTTTCTCTTTTCTACTACTTTAAATACTTATTGTTCTTTTCAGCATTTCTCGTCTTTCATTAATAGTTTTGAATTCTGCTTCATTACGGGAATAATTCTTAGTTTTAAACGCACTTTCGTTATTCTACCACTATTTTCCTATTATTTTATTTACTGTCTTTTTAGGTTCATTAGAAATGAGGACTAAACCCGCCAATCTTCAGTGTCAATCAGTTTCCATAGTTTTCTCGATTTTCTGATACCAGAACTTCCTAATACCAGAAGTTTATTTTAATTTGCAAATTAATATTTTAGTTTCGTTTATTCTAGTTATGTATTAATCCTGTTGAACTTTCCTTAATATTTTTTTCCTTCAATTTAGTTATTGCTGTTTTGCCGTCTTCTTCTTAATCTGCTCTTAAAATTTCGTTTTTCTCAGATTTTTTTTATTTGTTTTGAGTACTTGTTCATTCTTATTGCTACCGTGGATTTAATTCGCCTTGTTTTTCACATATTATTCATTGTTTTTTTCACTTTATGGGTTTTACTTCCTCATTGATTTCAATCTTCAGATCTCTTTCATTCATCATCTGCTTTTTTCGTTTCCTTTGCTTTTCGTTTCATACTTTGTTAAATATCGTGACACTCATTTTTATCTACTTTTCTTTGTTTGCAACAAATTTTTGAATGTAATTTCGTTTCTTATTTAATTACTACCATGTTTTACAAGGTTATTTCGGAAACCTTTTTATTTTTTCTTTCTTTCTCTCTCTCCCTCTGTCTCTCCCCCCCCCTCTTTCTGACTCTCTCTTTCCCTAAGTTTTTGTCAGTCATATTTTCATTTTTCGAATGGATAACCGAATTGGGTTATATAAAAAAATTGTATTTTTCGTAAAAACATGGTTTGATAAAATTTATCTATGACATTTCGTCCACAGCTGCGATGGATGTTATCAAAGGCGAAGACGGAGGAGAAATCTCCCTTGCGTCTCGACGTTGCCTAATTCGATTCACATGTGTCACACAGCACTCGTTTTTAGTCTGAATTTAAGGCCTTGATATCTTTTTTTCTTTTTAAAGTTATTCTCGGGCTTCTCTGGTTAACCTCATATAGCAACATGCGAGTGACGTAAGATCAGACTGTGATAATTCCGCCGTACCTGTAGACGAAACGTCCATTAGACCACGGCTTTTAAGACCCGAACATTTTAAATATTTATACTACCGTGAAGGCTTTCAGAGCGGGTAAACATATAATCTCAAGTGTTTATCGGGCTTTGAAACCGTGATCCAATAGAATTTGTTCCTGACGTTTCGTCTACAGCGGCGGCAGACATTTTCAGAAGGAATGAGGCAATGGGCGAAGTGATCTCCCGTGCTTCCCGACGTTGACTAATTCGACTGTGGTGAGCTCTGTGGTATTTATTCCCCAGCCGTCGCGCCAACCAAAGGCTCTTTTCAGATGCCTGATTTCCCTTTTTAAATCAGCCGGCTCAAAAAATTTCTTGGCCCTCACAAGCCAAGTCTTTATGACTCCCCTTTTCTGTCTGGGATGATGGTTTGGTCCGTTATTGAGGTATCGGTCAGTGTGTGTTGGTTTTCTAGAAACGGTGTGCGCAAGCTTCCCATTCGGCCTCCTTATTACTACAACATCCGAAAACGGTCGACGTCCTTCCTTTTCTATCTCCATAGTGAATTAAATTTTTGAGTTGATAGAGTTGAGGTGTAAGAGGAGGTTTTCAACTTCGCACTCGCCATGGCTCCAAATAACAAAAATGCCGACCGCTTATCGGAACCAGTACTCACATAACATTAAATATTAAATATTCACGTTCCCATCACATTCCCTCAAGCTACCCAAAAAGAACATTCTTTAAGTAATATTAATGTAACATGAATATAATGTTCTCTGGATGAATGTGCAAAAAGTACGTTCTTGTCATGACCCCACATATCACGTACTTTTCGGTATGAGAATATCACATGACAAGAAGGTCACTGAAAAGAAGTTCTAATGAATAATATGAAAAGAACATTATTTAAAGGAACTTAGTCAATTAAGTAAAATATTTATATCCCATTTATTAAACTACCAATAAATAAAAAATAATAGTGATAATAGAAGTGAATTTTAAGTATGCTAATATTACACATGAATATCACTTGTTCTTCTCGTGACAGGCTTATTCTTGTCAAGTGCTAGGCATGTCCGAAAGGAACATAAATGGTGCATGTTTATCATATCACAAAAGAATGTGTGCCACGGGAATCATATGCCACGGAACATAATTGACACTTCTTGAGAACCTGAAGAGTCGCGGGACACGTTCTTCTCATGTTCCAAATGATACTTTTTCACCTGAATATCACATTCCAACTTTTCGGGCATATTCTTGTCAGATGATAAGAATGTAAAATTGCTAAGTACTCACTAAAATAACATCAGAATTTTAGAACTGGTTTTTCAAATCCGCGGTAGATTCTTATCAAAGAAACTTCATTTGCTACGTTATTGACTTTATATAACCCAAAAGTGGCCAAAACTGCCAATGGTTGATTTTACACTAAAGTATAGAAAATTATTTGATGTTTTGTAGAGTAAAAAAAAAATCAAAATTTGGAGTTTCTAAAAACAAAATAGATTAAGATTATGGCGAAATTGCTTAAACATGACTCAGAGCGTCCAAAAATGGAAGTTTTCATGTTTTTGAAAAAATTAAATTTTATGACAAAATTAGGCAAAACTGATTAATTCTTCTAATTTGTTGTTTTTGGTAATGTTACATTTTTGTTCCAAAATAAGTGAAATTTGACTGAAAACGTCTCACAACGCAAGTTTGGTTTTTCTCGAAAAAATCAAGTAAGAATTTGGGCCAAAAATCAGTCAGAAACGTCTTAAAACTACTAAAAATACAAATTTGGACTTTTTGAAAAAAAAAATGGATAAAGGTTAGAGGAAAAAATGGATAAAAATCACTGAAAGCGTCTAAAAATGCTAGTCTTCATATTTTTGAAGAAATTCAATTTTATGACAACATTAGGCAAAACTGATTATATCTTCTAATTTGTTGTTTATGGTAAAGTTACATTTTTGGTGTAAAATAAGTGAAATTTTACTGAAAACGTCTCAAAACGCGAGTTTGGTGTTTTTCGAAAAAGTCAGGTAAGAATTAGGAAAAAATCAGTGAGTAAAATTACAAAAAATTTTAATTTGGAATTAAAAAAAAAAATAGATCAAGATTGGAACAAAAATGGATAAAAATGACTTAAAGCGTCTAAAAATGTCAGTTTTATGTTTCTGAAGAAACTAAATTTTTTGAAAAAATCAGGCAAAAATTGTTTACATCTTCTAATTTGTTGTTTTTGGTAAAGATACTTGTTTGGTCCAAAATAAGTGAAATTTGACTGACAACGTCTCAAAACACGAGTTTTATATTTTTTGGAAAAGTCAGGTAAGAATTAGTGCCAAAAATCAGTTCAAAACGACTTAAAACTTCAAAAAAAAATGCAAATTTGGAGTTTTTGAACAAATAGACTAAGATTAGGGCGAGGATTGATTAAAAATGACTCGAAGCGTCTAAAAATGCAAGTTTTCATGTTTTTGAAGAAATTCAATTTTATTATTTAATTTGATGACAAAATCAGGCAAAACTGATTAATTAATCTTCTAATTTGTAGTTTTTGGTAAAGTTTAATTTTTCGTCCAAAATAGGTGACATTTGACTGAAAGCGTCTATAAATGCAAGTTTGGTGATTTTCGAAATAGTCAGGTAAGAATTTGTGCCATTTTAATCAGTTAGAAACGACCTAAAACTTCAAAAGATGGAAATTTGAAGTTTTTGAAAAAGATAGATTAAGATTCGGGCAAAAATTGGTCAAAAATGACTCAAAGCTTCTGAAAACGCAAGTTTTCATGTTCTCGAAGAATCATTTTTGGTACAAAATAAGTGAAATTTGACTGAAAAATGGAAGTATTTGTTTTTGATGAAATTCAATTTTATGACAAAATTAGGCAAAACTGGTTAAATCTTCTTATTTGTTGTTTATGGTAAAGTTACATTTGTGGTCCAAAATAAGTGAAATTTGACTTAAAACGTCTCAAAACGCAAATTTGGTGTTTTTCGAAAGCGTCAGGTTAGAATTAAGGCCAAAAATCTGTTAGAAGCGACTTAAAAACTACAAAAAATGCAAATTCAGAGTTTTTGAAAAAAAAAATAGATCAAGATTACAGCAAAAAATGTTTAAAAAAGACTTAAAGCGTCTAAAAATGCAAGTCTTCATGTTTTTGAAGAAACTCACTTTTATGACAAAATTACTCAAAACTAATTAAATCTTCTAATTTGTTGTTTTTGTTTAAATTACATTTTTGGTCCAAAATATCAGAAATTTGACTAAAAACGTCTCCAAATGCAAGTTTGGTGTTTTTTGAAAAAATAGATCAAGATTAAGGTAAAAAATGGTTAAAAATGATTTAAAGCATCTAAAAATGCCAGTTTTCATGTTTCTAAAGAAATTAAATTTTTTGACAAAATCAGGTAAAACTGACAAAATCTTCTAATTCGTTCTTTTTGGTAAAGTTACTTTTTGGTTCCAAAATAAGTGAAATTTGACTGAAAAAGTCTCAAAACCAAAACGCAAGTTTGGTGTTTTTCAAAAAAGTCATTTAAGAATTAGGGCCAAATCAGTTCGAAATCAGTCAAAAAAGAAATGCTAATTTGGAGTTTTTAAAAAAATAGACAAAGGTTGTGGCGAGAGTTGGCTAAAAATTACTCAAACAAAGAAATTGTACTTTATGACAAAATCAGACAAAACTGAGTAAATTCTCTAATTTGTTGTTCTTGTTGAAGTTACATTTTTGGTCCAAAATAAGTGAAATTTGACTGGAAACATCTCAAACGCAATTTTTTTTGTTTTTTCGAAAAAGTCAGGTAAGAATTAGGGTAAAAAATCAGTTCGAAACGACTTAAAACTACAAAAAAAAATGCATATTTATAGTTTTTGAAACAATAGACTAAGATTACGGCGACGGCGAGAATTGGTTAAAACTTACACAAAGCGTCTAAAAATGCAAATTTCATGTTTTTAAAGAAATTTAATTTTTTGACAAAATTAAAGGTTAAAAAAAAACAAAATTAAAAATTCAGGCAAAACTGATCAAATCTTATAATTTGTGGTTTTTGGCAAAGTTACATTTTTGTTCCAAAACAAGTAAAATTTGACTGACAACGTCTCAAAACGCAAGTTTGGTGTTTTTCGAAAAAGTCGGGTAAGAATTGGGGCCAAAAATCAGTTTAGACCCGGAAGACCCAGAAGACTTAAAAACTTCAAAAAAAGAAAATTTGGAGTTTTTGAAAAAAATAGATCAATGTTAGGGCAGAAATTGTTAAAAATGACTTAGAGCGTCTAAAAATGCAAGTTTTATGTTTCTAAAGAAAGTGAATTTTATGACAAAATTAGGAATCTGATTAAATCTTCTTATTTGTTGTGTTTGGTAAAGTTACATTTATGGTCCAAAATAAGTGAAATTTGACTGAAAACGACTCAAAATGCATGATTGATGTTTGTCGAAAGAGTCAAGTAAAAATTAGGGCCAAAAATCAGTCAGAAAAGTATTGAAACTACAAAAAATGGAAATTTGGAGTTTTTGAAAAAAATAGATCAAGATTGGGGCAAAAAATGGTTAAAAATTATTTAAAGCGTCTAAGAATGCCAGTTTTCATGTTTTTGAAAAAAATTCAATTTTATTACAAAATTAGGCAAAGCTGATTAAATCTTCTAAATTGTTGTTTTTGGTAACGTTACATTTTTGGTCCAAAATAAGTGAAATTTGACTAAAAACGTCTCAAAACGCAAGTCTGGTGTTTTTTGAAAAAGTCAGGTAAGAATTAGGGTTAAAAATTAGTTAGAGGCGACTAAAGCTACAAAGAAAAGCAAATTTGGATTTTTTTAAAAAATTAGATCAAGATTAGGGCAGAAAATGGTTAAAAATGACTTAAAGCGGCCAAAAATGAAAGATTTCATATTTTTGAAGATATTCAATTTCATGAATAAATTAGGCAAAACTCATTCTAATTTGTTATTTTTAGCAGTTATATTTTTGGTCCAAAATATGTGAAATAGGACTGAAAACGTCTCAAAATGCAAGTTTGGTGTTTTTCGAAAAGGTCAGGTAAGAAGTACGGCCAAAAATCAGTTAGAAACGACTTAAATTATTAACAAAAAAAATAGGAAAATCGGTTAACTACATCCTATTATACAGTGTCCAGCCCTGGACATTCATAAAATGTCCAATGAAAATCCACCAGAAAGGCAATACCGCTCCCGTAATTTTATGGATATCCAATGGATATTCAATGGACCTTCCAAAACGATATCCTCTTCGGGATATCCATTGAATGCTATGTGGGTACGTTGAGATAAAAATCATTAAAGCCAGCTTGTAAAACTAAAAAAAAGTGCAATGTGAAATTGTTTTTTGTTTTGCGATGATGTTTGAAATAATTTAACTTTTAATGTTGACCTCTTATTTGCCTTAGCCAACGCCTTGGCCTCGAAAATTGCTGGACTAAGGGGGCTGCCCATAGCTACAACATCAGTGTTTTCGTAGAAATCTTCCTTACATTGAAAATATGTTGTGGGGGAAACAACTTGGCAACATCTTGTGGAAATTCCTAGTTAATATGTTCTATGGCTTGCTTAATGAGTCGACCATCGTAAAGAGCGAAACAACATCGAATCTAACGAGAATCTCTCCTCGAAAAATTTAAATTTCAGGTCATGAAAGCTTTCACAATCTGATAATTCAATATTCTTTTCTTGCGCTTTAGGCCATCTACAGCTCCACATCCCAGTTGCCAGCCAGCTGTTAGTCCCCGTGGGAAGCCCGTTCGCCCGTTTGAACACCTGATTTACCGCAGCTTGAAACTGAGCTTCGCCCATCGGGGGGTTGAAACTAGGGCATCATTGGGGAAAGTACAGCTCCGGTTTCACTACGCTGGTGGACGTCAAACCCCGCGGCTGCCTCCCCAAAGTGCATAATATCTTGGTAAAACTTCAAATACAGTTCCTTTTGCAACGATTTGAACCTAAGGTCGAAAACAATTGAACTTAAAGTAATCTCGTCCCTTTGAGAAAGGGAAAATGGACTTTTCTACGAATTCAATTTGAACAATGAGATTGGAGAGAGAGGGAATGAAGAATGGAGAAATATGAAAAAGGACAGGAAGAGTTAACACTTCAAATAATAGAGTTCAATCCTTCGGCCTTAGTTTAAACTTAAGGTGTAAAACCAGACTTCAGCTTCTTGGTAGCCGAAGCAACACTTGCTTCGAAGATCTTAGCTGGGACTGTTCCAAGAAGAAGTAAACCCAAACTGAAAGTTAAACCAAAGATTTTGACAGTGTCCATGACGATTGAAGAAATTGGGAGATGAATTCCACTAAAAGGAAGGAAAAGAGCAAAAGAGACGGAGACGGAATGAAGAATAGAGGAATAAGAAAAAGAAGAGAAAAAGTTAACACTTCAAGTAATATAGTTAAAGGTTTGTCTATTTGAGCTAAACTTAAGGTATAAAACCAGACTTAACTTCTTGGTAAGAAACTAAGGTGTGGTAATGGCTTACCATGAAATTCAACCTGGCAACTTTTGCTTCCGTAACTAGAAGCAACAGTTGCATCAAAGATATTAGTTGGACCTGTTCCAAGAAGGAGTGAACCCACACCTTCAATTTAAACTCCGTTTCAAGTCAAACCAAAATTTTTGAGAATGTCCTTAACGACTAGAATGCAATTATGTACGATATCGTCTCTCACCTGAATGGCCATCCCTCTAATATTGGGGTTTCTCTTGTCGTAACGATACGTGCTATACCTTCTGAAGATAACGCGAACGCGGCTACCCATCTTGGTTTTTCTTCACACGTCGCTCCTCATGATCGCATTTTGACTGCCCATGGCCATATCTCTACAGATTTGAGATCCGCGTCATTAGGCAGGCCTATGATGAACCTATGCTCCACGGAGGCCAGCACACGGACTACTTTCTTGTAATCCTTTGCTGTCTCAGGCACCAACCTGAAGCCCTCATTGGTGAAGGTGGCCTTCTTGATTTTAATGCCAGCACTTTGGAACTCTGCCCACTTTTGCAGGCCTTCCACGACCACAGGAGGTATCATTTGGACCTTTGCTGCTTCTGCAAAGGTCCTAGGCATTTTCTTCTGTGTTTCAGGAGGTCCGTCCACCTACATCCCGGTGACCAGGTCAAGCTGCTTTCGAGAAGGCTGGCTAGCCCTTTTATATACGTAGAACGGTGGCAGAAGGCAAAACTTAAGGGTCGACGCGGTGCCTTGGCGGGCGTGGTTGGTACGCGCTGCCGTTGGGTATCGGTGGCGCCTCTACGCCACATTCGTTAAGTTACGACTTCAAGCAGCCCGAAGCGTTTTAAATCCCATAGTCACGGTTAATAGTTATTTTGCCCAAAAATAAGAACGCGTAATGTTAGACAAATTAACAGGACTTAGACCTAACACGAATTTGTGAAAAACAAATGAAAACTGTTCAGCAGGAATTCACCAATTACTTTCTTGAAATCATAATTTAACGGTTTTTGGCACTGACGGTGGTCCGAATTCAAGTTGCATGTTTTGTTTTTCTTTAATGGTTTTTATTTTAGTTTTATTTATTTTTTTGAGTACCACTTCCGATAACGATTAATTTTCCTATATCTTTCCTAATTTTTATTATCCAAAAGCTTGAATCTTTCAGTTTTCTTAAATCTCAATTTTGGTTATTTTTTGCACGTTATTACATTAGGTTTCCAACAATTTGATTGTTCTTTGACATTTTCTCTTTTCTTACAGTTTTCAGAAGATGATCTGGCAAGTCATGTGACAGATCTCCTGGCCATCCTTTCGGGACTAAAATTTTTATTCAACCATTTATTCATTTGTTTCCTACGAGCCGTTTTTTGCCATTTCGTTTCCCGTATTAATTATCAACCGTTATAGCCCCCAGTTGGACTCATTTTCTGCCCCTCAAATGAGAGAAGCTTTTCATAAAACTTACGGATTATACCTGCCAATCTTCAGTGTCAATCAGTTTCTTTAGTTTCCTCGAATTTCTGATACCAGAAGTTCCTAATACCTTCTTCTTCTTCTTTGTATTGTGCCCTGTCAGGTCCCCCTAACGTTGGAAATCTCGATGGCGAGCTGATTCCTGTCTTCAGCCACTCTCTTCTTAATACCAGAAGTTTATTTTAATTCTCCAAAAGCTTGAATCTCTCAGTTTTCTTGAATCTCAATTCTGGTTATTTTTTTTTACGTTATTACATTAGTTTTCCAACAATTTGATTGTTCTTTGACATTTTCTCTTTTCTTACAGTTCTTCAGAAGATGATCTGGCAAGTAATGTGACAGATCTCCTGGCCATCCTTTCTGGACTAAAATTTTTAGTCAACCATTTATTCATTTGTTCCCTACGAGCCGTTTTTTGCCATTTCGTTTCCCGTATTAATTATCAACCGTTATAGCTCCCAGTTGGACTCAATTTCTGCCCCTCAAATGAGAGAAGCTTTTCATAAAACTTACGGACTATTCCTGCCAATCTTCAGTGTCAATCAGTTTCCTTAGTTTCCTCGATTTTCAGATACCAGAAGTTCCTAATACCTTCTTCTTCTTTTTCGCGTTGTGCTCTGTCAGGTCCCCCTGACGTTGGAAATCACGATGGCGAGCTGATCCCTGTCTTCAGCCACTCTCTTCTTAATACCAGAAGTTTATTTTAATTCTCCAAATGCTTGAATCTTTCAGTTTTCTTGAATCTCATATTTGGTTTTTTTTTTAAAGTTATTACATTAGTTTTCCAACAATTTGATTGTTCATTGACATTTTCTCTTTTCTTACAGTTCTCCAGAAGGTGATCTCCTGACAGGTCACGTGACAGATCTCCTGGTCATCCTTTCTGGACTAAAATTTTTATTCAACCATTTATTCATTTGTTCCCTACGAACCGTTTTTTGCCATTTCGTTTCCCGTATTAATTATCAGCCGTTATAACCCCCAGTTGGACTCAATTTCTGCCCCTCAAATGAGAGAAGCTTTTCATAAAACTTACGGATTATACCTGCCAATCTTCAGTGTCAATCAGTTTCTTTAGTTTCCTCGAATTTCTGATACCAGAAGTTCCTAATACCTTCTTCTTCTTCTTTGTATTGTGCCCTGTCAGGTCCCCCTAACGTTGGAAATCTCGATGGCGAGCTGATTCCTGTCTTCAGCCACTCTCTTCTTAATACCAGAAGTTTATTTTAATTCTCCAAAAGCTTGAATCTCTCAGTTTTCTTGAATCTCAATTCTGGTTATTTTTTTTTACGTTATTACATTAGTTTTCCAACAATTTGATTGTTCTTTGACATTTTCTCTTTTCTTACAGTTCTTCAGAAGATGATCTGGCAAGTAATGTGACAGATCTCCTGGCCATCCTTTCTGGACTAAAATTTTTAGTCAACCATTTATTCATTTGTTCCCTACGAGCCGTTTTTTGCCATTTCGTTTCCCGTATTAATTATCAACCGTTATAGCTCCCAGTTGGACTCAATTTCTGCCCCTCAAATGAGAGAAGCTTTTCATAAAACTTACGGACTATTCCTGCCAATCTTCAGTGTCAATCAGTTTCCTTAGTTTCCTCGATTTTCAGATACCAGAAGTTCCTAATACCTTCTTCTTCTTTTTCGCGTTGTGCTCTGTCAGGTCCCCCTGACGTTGGAAATCACGATGGCGAGCTGATCCCTGTCTTCAGCCACTCTCTTCTTAATACCAGAAGTTTATTTTAATTCTCCAAATGCTTGAATCTTTCAGTTTTCTTGAATCTCATATTTGGTTTTTTTTTTAAAGTTATTACATTAGTTTTCCAACAATTTGATTGTTCATTGACATTTTCTCTTTTCTTACAGTTCTCCAGAAGGTGATCTCCTGACAGGTCACGTGACAGATCTCCTGGTCATCCTTTCTGGACTAAAATTTTTATTCAACCATTTATTCATTTGTTCCCTACGAACCGTTTTTTGCCATTTCGTTTCCCGTATTAATTATCAGCCGTTATAACCCCCAGTTGGACTCAATTTCTGCCCCTCAAATGAGAGAAGCTTTTCATAAAACTTACGGATTATACCTGCCAATATTCAGTGTCAATCAGTTTTCTTAGTTTCCTCGATTTTCTGAAACCAGCAGTTCCTAATACCTTCTTCTTCTTCTTCGTGTTGTGCCCTGTCAGGTCCTCCTGACGTTGGAAATCACGATGGCGAGCTAATCCCTGTCTTCAGCCACTCTCTTCTTAATACCAGAAGTGTATTTTAATTCTCCAAAAGCTTGAATTTTTCAGTTTTCTTGAATATCAATTTTGATTATTTTTTTAAGTTATTACATTAGTTTTCAAACAATTTGATTGTTCTTTGACATATTCTCTTTTCTTACAGTTCTCCAGAAGATGATCTCCCGACAGGTAACGTGACAGATTGCCTGGCCATCCTTCCTGGACTAAAATTTTTAGTCAACCGTTTATTCATTTAGTCCCTACGAACCGTTTTTTGCCATTTCGTTTCCCGTATTAATAAGCATCCGTTATAGCCCCCAGTTGGACTCAATTTCTGCCCCTCAAATGAAACAAGCTTTTCATAAAACTTACGGACTATACGTGCCAATCTTCAGTGTCAATCAGTTTCCTTAGTTTCCTCGATTTTCAGATACCAGAAGTTCCTAATACCTTCTTCTTCTGCTTCGTATTGTGCCCTGTCAGGTCCTCTGACGTTGGAAATCACAATGGCGAGCTGATCCCTGTCTTCAGCCACTCTCTTCTTAATACCAGAAGTTTATTTTAATTTTCCAATTGCTTGAACCTTTCAGTTTTCTTGAATCTCACATTTGGTAATTTTTTCTACGTTATTATATTAGTTTTCCAACAATTTGATGGTCCATTGACATTTTCTCTTTTCTTACAGTTCTCCAGAAGATCATCTCCTGACAGGTCACGTGACAGATCTCCTGGCCATCCTTCCTGGACTAAAATTTTTAGTCAACCGTTTATTCATTTGGTCCCTGCGAACCGTTTTTTGCTATTTCGCTTCCCGTATTAATTATCAACCGTTATAGTCCCCAGTTGGACTCAATTTCTGCCCCTCAAATGAGAGCCTTTTCATAAAACTTACGGACTATACCTGCCAATCTTCAGTGTCAATCAGTTTCCTTATTTTCCTCGATTTTCAGATACCAGAAGTTCCTAATACCTTCTTCTTCTTCTTCGTATTGTGCCCTGTCAGGTCCCCCTAACGTTGGAAATTACGATGGCGAGCTGATCCCTGTCTTCAGCCACTCTCTTCTTAATACAAGAAGTTTATTTTAATTCTCCAAAAGCTTGAATCTTTCAGTTTTTTTGAATATTACTTTTGGTTATTTTTTTACGGTATTATATTAGTTTTCCAACAATTCGATTGTTCATTGACATTTTCTCTTTTCTTGCAGTTCTTCAGAAGATGATCTCCTGACAGGTCACGTGACAGATATCCTGGCCATGAGGCTAACCTGGACTAAAATTTTTAGTCAACCGTTTATTCATTTGGTACCTACGAACCGTTTTTTTCCATTTCGTTTCCCGTATTAATAATCATCCGTTATAGTCCCCAGTTGGACTCAATTTCTGCCCCTCAAATGAGAGAAGCTTTTCATAAAAACTTATGGACTATACCTGCCAATATCCAGTGTCAATCAGTTTCCTTAGTTTCCTCGATTTTCTGATACCAGAAGTTCCTAATATCTTCTTCTTCTTCTTCGTGTTGTGCCCTGTCGTTAAAAGGGCCCTGTCGTTGGAAAGGTCCCCCTGACGTTGGAAATCACGATGGCGAGCTGATCCCTGTCTTCAGTCACTCTCTTCTTAATACCAGAAGTTTATTTTAATTCTTCAAAAGCTTGAATCTTTCAGTTTTCTTGAATATCAATTTTGGTTATTTTTTTTACGTTGTTACATTAGTTTTCTAACAATCTGATTGTTCTTTGACATTTTCTCTTTTCTTACAGTTCTTCAGGAGATGATCTGGCGAGTCATGTGACAGATCTCCTAGCCATCCTTTCTGGACTAAAATTTTTAGTCAACCATTTATGTATTTGTTCCATACGAGACGTTGGAAATCACGATGGCGAGCTGATCCCTGTCTTCAGCCACTCTCTTCTTAATACCAGAAGCTTGTTTTATTTCTCCAAAAGCTTGAATCTTTCAGTTTTCTTGAATATCAATTTTGGTTATTTTTTTTTAAGTTATTACATTAGTTTTCAAGCAATTTGGTTGTTCTTTGACATTTTCTTTTTTCTTACAGTTCTCCAGAAGATGATCTCCCGATAGGTAACGTGAGAGATCTCCTGGCCATCCTTCCTGGACTAAAATTTTTAGTCAACCATTTATTCATTTGTTCCCTACGAGCCGTTTTTTGCCATTTCGTTTCCCGTATTAATTATCAACCGTTTTATCCCCCAGTTGGACTCAATTTCTGCCCCTCAAATGAGAGAAGCTTTTCATAAAAACTTATGGACTATACCTGCCAATCTTCAGTGTCAATCAGTTTCCTTAGTTTCCTCGATTTTCTGATACCCAAAGTTCCTAATACCTTCTTCTTCTTCGTATTGTGCCCTGCCAGGACCCCTGACGTTGGAAATCACGATAGCGAGCTGATCCCTGTCTTCAGCCACTCGCTTCTTAATACCAGAAGTTTATTTTAATTTTCCAAAACCTTGAATCTTTCAGTTTTCTTGAATCTCAATTTTGGCATTTTTTTTTACTTACTACATTAGTTTTCCAACAATTTGATTGTTCTTTGACAATTTCTCTTTTCTTACAGTTCTTCAGAAGATGATCTCCTGACAGATCTCCTGGCCATCCTTCCTGGACTAAAATTTTTAGTCAACCATTTATTCATTTGTTCCCTACGAGCCGCTTTTAGCCATTTCGTTTCACGTATTAATTTTTATCCGTTATAGCCCCAGTTGGACTCAATTTCTGCCCCTCAAATGAGAGAAGCTTTTCATAAAACTTACGGACTATACCTGCCAATCTTCAGTGTCAATCAGTTTCCTTAGTTTCCTCGGTTTTCTTATACCAGAAGTTCCTAATACCTTCTCCTTCTTCTTCGCATTGTGCCCTGTCAGGTCCCCTGACGTTGGAATTCACGATGGCAAGCTGATCCCTGTCTTCAGCCACTCTCTTCTTAATACCAGAAGTTTATTTTAATTCTTCAAAAGCTTGAATCTTTCAGTTTTCTTGAATATCAAGTTTGGTTATTTTTTTTAAGTTATTACATTAGTTTTCAAACAATTTAATTGTTCTTTGACATTTTCTCTTTTCTTACAGTTCTCCAGAAGACGATCTCCTGACAAGTCACGTGACAGATCTCCTGGCCATCCTTCCTGGACTAAAATTTTTAGTCAACCTTTTATTCATTTAGTCCCTACAAACCGTTTTTTGCCATTTCGTTTCCCGTATTAATAAGCATCCGTTATAGCCCCCAGTTGGAGTCAATTTCTGCCCCTCAAATGAAAGAAGCTTTTCATAAAACTTACGGACTATACGTGCCAATCTTCAGTGTCAATCAGTTTCCTTAGTTTCCTCGATTTTCAGATACCAGAAGTTCCTAATACCTTCTTCTTCTGCTTCGTATTGTGCCCTGTCAGGTCCCCTGACGTTGGAAATCACGATGGCGAGCTGATCCCTGTCTTCAGCCACTCTCTTCTTAATACCAGAAGTTTATTTTAATTTTCCAAAAGCTTGAATCTTTGAGTTTCCTTGAATCTCAAATTTGGTAATTTTTTTTACGGTATTACATTAGTTTTCCAACAATTTGATTGTTCATTGACATTTTCTCTTTTCTTACAGTTCTTCAAAAGATGGTCTCCTGACAGCTCATGTGACAGGTCTCCTGGCCATCCTTTCTGGACTAAAATTTTTAGTCAACCATTTATTCATTTGTTCCCTACGAGCCGTTTTTTGCCATTTCGTTTCCCGTATTAATTATCAACCGTTTTATCCCCCAGTTGGACTCAATTTCTGCCCCTCAAATGAGAGAAGCATTTCATAAAAACTTATGGACTATACCTGCCAATCTTCAGTGTCAATCAGTTTCCTTAGTTTCCTCGATTTTCTGATACCAGAAGTTCCTAATTCTTTCTTCTTCTTCTTCGTATTGTGGCCTGTCAGGCCCCCCTGACGTTGGAAATCACGATGGTGAGCTGATCCCTGTCTTCAGCCACTCTCTTCTTAATACCAGAAGTTTATTTTAATTCTCCAAAAGCTTAAATCTTTCAGTTTTCTTGAATCTCACATTTGTTTATTTTTTTACGTTATTACATTAGTTTTCCAACAATTTGATTTTTCTTTGACATTTTCTCTTTTCTTACAGTTCTTCAGAAGATGATCTCCTGACAGGTCACGTGACAGATCTCCTGGCCATCCTTCCTGGACTAAAATTTTTTGTCAACCATTGTTCCCTACGAGCCGTTTTTTGCCATTTCGTTTCCCGTATTAATTATCATCCGTTATAGCCCGCACTTTGACTCAATTTCTGCCCCTCAAATGAGAGAAGCTTTTCATAAAACTTACGTTTCCGTAACGACTTATAATGGCTGACTTAGCTCTATCTAACTGGATTGTGTAAAAGTGGCCGGAAGACAGTAATTTTTTCATTAAGTTTTAAAAGTATTTTTGCTCTTTGTAGCCTTATTCTTATTCAAGGCACGTCGGGACATGTGACACGTATGCCCCACGGTGGAAAGATCTATCTAGATACACTCGTACGAAGTCTGAAATGCCAGTATCGATCTGGTCGCTATCTTCAGCTTTAGCGTCTATTAATCTTTCCAGAAATGATTCTTATCTACACAAACTCGCATCTATCATGCCACGGAAGGCGAAAGGTGTAACGCAAAAAAAAAGTTACCTTTTATTTCAATTTCCTAGAGCCTAAGACTAATAAACAAAAGGCAGTGGGGAATAATGTGGCATCAATCTCCGAGAAAGTGCACATTTATTTAACGGTGGAAACTCAATCACAGACGCAGCGTCCCAAATAAATCCGAGAAAATTTATAGCGAAGACATCCAGTCTTGAATGTACGTTATTGTGTTCCGTAAATGATGCTCGAGATGGGGGGCAATATTTTGTGCACCTGCACTAACCTGAATCGGTTGTTTATGAGTGAACTCTACATAAACCAAAATTATTATTCAATTGTGTTTCTGCGCTTGCAAATAGATTGAGCCTAAAGAGAATTCTGGAGAGATCTCTATATGGGGTTTTGCTTTTACCCGAGTAGAGGCACTCTGTTTAATCGCACACTATACATATAGGGAACTTACCTGAGGGTAATCTCCGTCTTTTGTTTGATAGTCGAACACGTAAAAGAACGTCTTTGGTCCCGTGGGTTCCTGTCCGGGCTGCGGCGGTTTCGCACTCAACAAGTCCCCAGTTTGCACCAGGGGCGCAACGAACTGCGCATCACTCAACGCCGCGACGCACGCGTCCCTCGTGTTTATTGGATGTTGAACCGTTCGTTCCCAATCCGTATACTCGTTAACCACAGTAAAAAATATCTCACTTAAATGATAAGTGTAAGCGTTACGCACATAAGTTCTTATGATTTTGTCTCTACGCTCTCCCTCGAAACCCGCCTGGATATCGTTGGACGAAAACCGCCAAAGGGCCTCGCTGGTCACCACTCCGAAGAGGAGGTCGTATGGGTTGGACCCTTTGGGCATCAGGGTGGCCTCGCTGCGTTTCATGTTGGCATTCATGGATCCTACCATGTTCTGCAGGTCCTGAGGCTTGAAGTAGGTTACCAGTTCCTTGGCAAAGTCTGCTTTAATGACAACACCTAAAAAGACGATTTTAATTGAAAAAAAAAAAACATTTTGCGTTAAATTAGATTTAATGCACTAATCTATGAAATTTTATTTGGCTTCAATATTAAGTTTATATTTTGTGCGTATATATGTAATAAATAGGAAAAGACTTCAACAGAGAATTTGCTGAGGATCTGGTTGATACTAAAGAAATGAGAAGGCAAAAGCCTGCGATTATTACGGTGAGGAGGAAAATGTAGGAGAGAAAGCTGCTTAGAGCGGAGCGGTGAGGAATGACATGAAGTTTCACAGCTTTGCCAGATCTTTGAGGAAGGATACTGGGTAAGCAAGTAGTAATAATCTAGAAAACCAAAAAAGAGCAAGATGCAAAAAACAGAATATTTTTTAATTTTATGCTCATGATAAAATTTCTCCCAGATAAAATCAGACATTGTGTCTTAAGCTCTGCAGATATAAAATTTAGAAAAGGCTCAATGGTAAAATGTTCACTCTTCTTGAAATATCTCTGTGGTTTGCTTGTTTCCTTTATGTTTTCATACAACCAACTCCACTTCAACAGACCAGTAATAATGGTTGGAAAACGTGCAAACTCTAAAGTTTAATTGAAGGGTATTGAGAGAACAAGACGAACAACATGAATAGTGCGAACAGCATGCTCAAAGGCAATCACAAACACAATTTTGCTCTTAAATCCGTTCGAGTTTACGTTGGAGGTTTGCACATTAGTACAGCATCGAGAGCAAGGTAATGAAAGTGGAAGTACTGCTTAAGAGGCTGCAAGGATATCCAGAAGCAGCTGCTGACTTCATTTCGACCATAATTGAAAAGGGAAGAAGATGATCAACATAAAAAATAACGAAAAGTGTAAGCACCATTTACAAGAATCCATAAAGATAATCGTGCAAAAATATTGCTCTTGATTCCGTTCAAATCTGCCAACAATAAGTGAGTTGGAGGTAGCACATAAATGCACACAGCATGAAGAAAAAGGTACTGAAAGTGGAAGTACTGGCGAGGAGGATGCAAGGTTATTAGGTGGACAAGAAAAATCTGCAAGAGCATGTACTGGAGAGAGGACCAGATTAACAATGTGAATAATGACAAAGAGTGTGAGCCCAACTGCAAGAACGCTAAGGGGTACTGTTAAACTCAAAATCACTAAATTTTGTTCCTCAATCCGTTCGAATTTGCCAATAATATTTAACGAGATGAGTGTTGCACTAAATGCTCAGAGCATGAAGTTCAAACAAGATGTTGTAAGAGGAATTACTGCTGAGGGAAGCTCGATATTCTGTAGGTCTGATCACATGGTGCAAGGTTACTATGTGAATAAAAAACCTTGTGCAGAGGGCACGTGCTGGCTTCGTTTCATGTCCTGTGTCTTCTTTTAGAGAGGATGACCACCATCAATAATGACGAAGAGAGTCAGCACAATTTCGAAAAATGCTCAGAGGTGTTGGTAAATCCAGAATCAGTAAGTGATGTTCTTCAGTCATTTGAAATCTGCCAAAAATTAATGGGATGAGGGTTGCAGCTTAATGCTGGTTGCCTCTAAATGCAAGCAGCATGAAGAAGATGTTACAAGTGAAAATAATGCTGAGCTCGATTTACTTCGTAGGTTTGAACACTGGCTGCAAGATTGTTATGTAACATAAGGAACATCTGCAGGAGCACGTGCTGGCTTCATTTCGTCTCTAAAGCCTAATTGGAGAGAGGACAAGATGAACAATGTGAATAATAACAAAAAGTGTGAGCGCAATCTGGAAGAATGCTAAAGGGTACTGTTAAAACCAGAATCAGTAAATTTTGTTCTTCAATCCGTTCGAGTTTACCAATAATTAATGAGATAAATGTTGCACTAAATGGACACAGCATGAAGATCAAACAAGATGTTGTAAGTGGAATTACTGCTGAGAGAGTCTCGATCTTATGTGGTTCTGAACACATGGTGCAAGGTTACTATGTGAATAAGAAACATCTGCAGGGGGCACGTGCTGGTTTCATTTCATCTCTAGAGTCTTCTAGGAGATAGACCGAGATGATCAACATCAATAATGACGAAAAGTGTGAGCACAATTTTCAAAAATGCTCAGAAGTGCTGGTAAACCCAGAATCAGTAAATATTGTGCTTCAGTTTTTCAAATCTGCCAAACATTAATGCGATGAGTGTTGCATCTTAATGCTGGTTTAATAATTAATGAGATGAGTGTTGCACTAAATTCTCATAGCATGAAGACTTGAAGATCAAACAAGATGTTGTAAGTGGAATTACTACTGAGGGAGGCTCGATCCTCTGTAGGTCTGAACACATGGTGCAAGGTTACTATGTGAATAAGAAACATCTGCAGGGGTCACGTGCTGACTTCATTTCATATCTAGAGTTTTCTTGGAGATAGAACGAGATGACCAACATCAATAATGACGAAAAGTGTGAGCACAATTTGCAAAAATGCTCAGAGGTGCTGGTAAGCCCAGTATTAGTAAATGTTGTTGTTCAGTCCTTTCAAATCTGCGAGAAATTGATGGGATGAGTGTTCCATCTTAATGCTGATTGCATCTAAATGCAAGCAGCATGAAGAAGATGTTAAAAGTGGAAATACTGCTGAGCTCTATTCTTCGTAGGTTTGAATACTGCCTGCAAGGTTATTATGTAACATAAGGGACATCTGCAGGAGCACGTACTGACTTCATTTCGTCTCTAAAGTCTAATTGGAGAGAGCACCAGATGAACAATGTGAATAATGATGTGATTGCAATCTGCAAGAATGCTAAGGATTCCTATTAAACCAAGAATCAGTAATTTTTTTTCTTCAATCCGATCAAATTTGCCAATAATAATAAGCGAGTTGCTAAATATCACAGCATGAAGATCAAACAAGACGTTGTAAGATGTTGTAACTGCTGAGAGAGGCTCGATATTTTATGGGTCTGAACACATGGTGTCAGTTTACTATGTGAATAGAAAACATCTGCAGGGACACGTGCTGACTTCATTTCATCTCTAAAGCCTTCTTGGTGATAGAACGAGATGACAATATCCATAATGACGAAAAGAGTAAGCACAATTTGCAACAATGCTCAGAGGTGCTGGTAAGCCCATAATCAGTAAATATTGTTCTTTGGTCTTTTAAAATCTGCCAAATATTTTTGGAATGATTGTTTCATCTTAATGCTGGTTGCAAGCAACATGAATATGTTAAAAGTGGAAATACTGCCGAGCTCGATCTTCTACGTAGGTTTGGTCACTGGCTGCAAGTTTATTTTGTAACATAAGGAACATCTGCACGAGCAAATGTTGGCTTCTTTTCGTCTCTAAAGTCTAATTGGAGAGAGGACCAGATGAACAATATGAATAATGACAAAGAGTGTGAGCGCAATCTGCAAGAATGCTAAGGAAGGACTACTATTAAACCCAGAATCACTAAATTTGGTTCTTCAAACCGTTCGAATTTGCCAATAATAATTAACAAAGTGAGTGTTACACTAAATGCTCACAGCATGAAGATCAAACAAGATGTTGTAAGTGGAATTACTGCTGAAGGAGGATCGATCTTCTCAACAGATGGTGCAAGATTAATATGTGAATAAAAAACATCTGCAGGGGCACCTGCTGGCTTCATTTCAACTCTAAAATCTTCTTGGAGGGAGAACGAGATGACCAACATCAATAATGACGAAAAGTATGAGACCAACCTGCAAGAATACTAAAGTGTGCTGGTAAACCCAGAATTAGTAAATGTTGTTATTCAATCCGTTCGACTTTACCAATAATGAATAAGATGATTGTTGCACTAAATGCACACAGTATAGACGATCAAAGAAAATGTTGTGAGTGGAATTACAGCTGAGGGAGACTCGATCTTCTGGGGATCTGAACTCATGATGTAAGGTGACTATGTGAATAGGAAACATCTGAAGGGGGCACGTGACGGCTTTATTTCATCTCTAGGGTCTTCTTGGAGAGAGAACGAGATGACCATCATCAATAATGACGAAAAGTGTGAGCACAATTTTCAAAAATGCTGGTAAACCCAGGATCAGTGAATAGTGTTCTTCAGTCCTTTCAAATCTGCCAAAAAATAATGAGATGAATATTGCATTTTAATGCTGGTTGCATCTAAATATAAACCCATAATCAGTAAATGTTGCTATTCAATCCGTTCGAGTTTACCAATAATTAATGAGATGATTGTTGCACTAAATGCACACAGCATGACGATCAAACAAGAGGTTGTAAGTGAAATTACTGCTGAGAAAATCTCGATTTTCTGTGGGTCTAAACACATGATGCAGAGTGTGAACTATGTGAAGAAAAACATCTGCAGGCGGCACGTTCTGGCTTCATTTCATCTCTAGAGTCTTCTTGGAGAAAGAGCGAGATGAACATCATCAATAATGACGAAAAGTGTGAGTACAATTTGCAAAAATGCTGGTAAACCCAGGATCAATGAGTATTGTTCTTTAGTCCTTTCAAATTCCCCAAAAAATACTGAGATGAATATTGCATTTTAATGCTGGTTGCATTTAAATGTAAACCCAGAATCAGTAAATGTTGCTATTCAATCCGTTCGAGTTTACCAATAATTAATGAGATGATTGTTGTACTAAATGCACAAAGCATGACGATCAAACAAGATGTTGTAAGTGAAATTACTGCTGAGAAAATCTCGATTTTCTGTGGGTCTGAACACATGATGTAGAGTGTGAACTATGTGAAGAAAAACATCTGCAGGCGGCACGTTCTGGCTTCATTTCATCTCTAGAGTCTTCTTGGAGAGAGAACGAGATGAAAGTCATCAATAATGACGAAAAGTGTGAGCACAATTTGCAAAAATGCTCAGAGGTGCTGGTAAGCTTAGAATCAGTAAATGTTGTTCTTCAGTCCTTCGAAATCTGCCAAAAATTAATGGTATGAGTGTTGCATGATGAGATGTTAAAAGTAGAAATGCTCCTGAGCTCGATCTGCTTCGTAGGTTTGAACACTGGCTGCAAGGTTACTGTGTAACATAAGGAACATTTGCAGGAGCACGTGCTGACTTCAATTCGTCTCTAAAATCTAGTTGGAGAGAGGACCAGATGAACAATGACGAAGAGTGTGAGCGCAATCTGCAAGAACTCTAAGGATTACTGTTAAACCCAGAATCAGTAAATTTTGTTCTTCAGTCCGTTCAAATTTGCCAACAATAATTATCGAGATGAGTGTTGCAATATATACTCACAGCATGAAGATCAAACAAGATGTTGTAAGTGGAGTTACTGCTGAGGAAGTCTCGATATTCTGAGAGTCTGAACACATGGAGCAAGATTACTCTGTGAATGAAAAGACATCTGCAGAGGGCACGTGCTGGCTTCATTTATTTTCTAGAGTCTTCTGGGAGAGAGCATACGATGACCAACATTATTAATGACGAAGAGTGTGACCACAATTTGCAAACATTCTCAGAGTTACTGCTAAACCCAGAATCAGTAAATATTCAGTCCTTTCAAATCTGCCAAAAATAGATGGGATAAGTGCTGCGTCTTATCGCTGGTTGTATCTAAATGCAAGCCGCATGAAGTAGATGTTAAAAGTGAAAATACTGCTGAGCTCGATCTACTTCGTAGACTTGAACACTGGCTGCAAAGTTGTTATGTAACTTAAGGAACACCTGCAGGAGCACGTGCTGGCTTCATTTCGTCTCTAAAGTCTAATTGGAGAGAGGACCAGATGAACAATGTGAATATTGAGGAAGAGTGTGAGCCAACCTGCAAGAATGCTAAAGGTACTGTTAAACCCAGAATCGGTAAATGTTGTTCTCTCATCCGTTCGGGATTACCAATAATTAAAGAGATGATTGTTGCACCTGAAAGTTGCTGGACCAAGAAAATCTCCAACGACTCACCGACCTCTTTAATAAAATCTACAGTTCAGGAACGTACCCCCGTGATTGGCTCAAGTCAGTGTTCATACCGATTCCCAAGAAAAACACATCAAGAAAGTGCTCCGATTTCAGATTAATTAGCTTAATGAGGAATACTTTGAAAATTATGTTAAAAATATTACATCGACGTATCTACTTGAAATGCGAACAAAATATAAGCCCCGAACAATTTGGGTTTAGATTAGGACTGGGAACACGGGAAGCACTTTTCGGATTAACGGTTTTACTCGAAAAGTGTAGAGACCAAAGAAAAGACGTGTATTTGTGTTTCATTGACTACGAAAAGGCGTTCGATCGCATCAAGCATCCAACACTGTTACAACTGCTCCAAAAACAGGGTCTAGACTACGAAGACATAAGGCTTATAAAAAATTTATATTGGGAACAGAGGGGCTTTGTTCGGTTTGGTGACACCGTGTCGTCAGAGATACCGATAAGAAGGGGAGTACGACAGGGCTGTGTTCTCTCGCCTCTTTTATTTAACATTTACTCCGAGTGCATATTTCAGCAAGCGTTGGAGGACTGTGAAATTGGCATAAAGGTGAACGGTAAAATACTTAACAACATACGCTACGCAGATGACACTGTCATCTTCGCAGACACTTCAGAAGGCTTACAGGAGCTTACAGTAGACAAGATTGTGAAATCAGGTGACCAACACGGCCTGAAAATAAATACAGCAAAAACCAAAACGATGGTCGTCAGCAGAAATCAAAATCTACAAGCCAATATACGAATATATGGTACTCCAATAGAAGAAGTGAGAAAATTCAGGTATCTCGGTTGCTGGGTTCCCAAAAACCTGGATCCAGAGACCGAAATTCGAGCTCGAATTGAAAACGCAAGAGCCACGTTCGTGAGAATGAAGACATTTCTAACGAATACCACCCTGTCGCTCGATGCTCGATACCGTTTCGTGAAGTCATATATTTATTCTGTCCTCTTGTATGGCACGGAATCCTGGACAATGGGAAAGAGGATGATGCAGCGACTGGAGGCATTTGAAATGTGGATCTTCCGCAGGCTTTTGAAGATACCATGGACCCGAAGAATAACAAATGAAAGTGTTATAAGAATGATGGGGACAGACAGGGAACTTTTACAACATGTGAAACAGCGCAAAACTGGTTATCTGGGACATGTATACAGAGGAGAAAAATATCAACTTTTGAGACTGCTTATGGAAGGAAAGATAGAAGGCCGAAGAGGACTCGGAAGACGAAAATGCTCATGGCTTAAAAATATAAGAGAGTGGACAGGATTAGACACATGCACTCTATTGAAAGCAGCAAGAAATAGAGAGGAGTTTGCTGGTATTGTCGCCAACCTTCAGTAATGAAGAAGGCACTTGAAGAAGAAGAAGATTGTTGCACCAAAGGCACACGTCATGACGATCAATGATGTTACAAGTGGAATTACTGCTGAGGGAGACTGGATCTTTTGTGGGTCTGAACACATGGTGAAAAGTTACTATGTGAATAAAAAACAACTTCAGGGGGGCACGTGACGGCTTCTTTCATCTCTAGAGTCTAATTGGAGAAAGAAAAGATGACTAATCGAAGCAATGACGAAGAGTGCGAGCACCATTTGTAAGAATGCTCAGAAATAATGTTAAACCCAAAAACAGTAAGATCCGTAGAAGAGTGAATTAATTTTACGTCACAAGAAGTGATGAAAAATTAGTTTTGGTTTTTTTAGCTATCACAATAGAAGAAAATCTTACCATCCACACTAGGTCCAAAGGCGCTGAGATAGGCAGGAGGAGTGACCTCAGCCTCCAGCAGCTCCGACAAAGCAGTCTCCCGAAGACAATCCACAATTTGCTCATGGTCTTTGCCAACATCTTCAGGAATAGTGCAGTTGACCTCCTTGGCCAACTTTACCGCATAATTCACTGGATCTTCCACCTTGAAATAAACGACTTTAGTAGCGATGATTTTACGAGATTGCGTCCTAGGGAATTAAAGTGCTGTTGTTGTTGTATTGGTGGATTTAAAGAAACCATTGATTAGACCATTTGTGGTTGAATACGTTATTACTAATTGCTTCTCTTCTTGGTTTTGTCCACTGAAAATTCTACGTCACATTTGACTTCTAAAATGGAAACTTACTAGTTTTAGCTTGCACTGAATTGGGTATACGACGTCTTATATCTAACTTTAACCACTAAAAATCAAATTCTTTCTTTTAGAAATGAAAAATGTGACGTATTTCCTTTTTTTATGAATCATGTTATATAATGGAATTTTATTGGATAAAATGTTTCTATAGAAATCAACTATGATGTGTTCGAGCGTTTTTTTCCAAGTCTATCAGAAAAGAGGCCAAGAGGGGTGCGATGGTTTCGTTGGGCCTCCCTGTAGTTTGTAGCCTTCTAGATGACGTTTTCTACTGAGCACAGAATACTTCATGTAATAAATACAACAAATCGGCAAAAATATTATCTTATAATTTCTACCCAATTCGCCAATCCACCAACAACCCTATCAATATCCAAACTGCTACAGCGAGACTTACCAGAGCCCATGAGGACAAGGCGGAGCCAGACAGCAACAGAGCTCTGTGAAACAGCCCTGGCATTACTGTGGGAGATATCATAAGAAAGTTTATGCAGGCCGCCCCTGACCCGTGCCCTGCAAGGGTCACGTTCGTAGGGTCCCCTCCGAATAAGGCTATGTTTTGCTGAATCCAGTGTAGGGCAGCTATCTGATCCATGAGGCCGTAGTTCGCCACGCGGGCCTTGAGATGAGGGGCAGGATTGGCATTGAGAAAACCTGTTTTATTATGACAAAAGGTTAGAATACAATACAAATATATGCAGTTCCACTATTTTCTGCATCTCGTTGGCCTTGAATTTGACTAAATCACCCTGTATGGGGCAACACTAGTGATGTGTGTAGTAGCGTGCTTATGTTAGTTAGAATGAATTGGTAGCAGGTAAAGGACAAAAAACACTCTACCCTCTATTGAAGAATTTCGACGTTTCGACTAAATTTTGTGTTCTTCAAGGCTATCTTCTATTAAGGGAGATAGTCGATGATTACATATGTATACAAACACTCCCTCTAGACCCAGGACAGATAATTATTTAGCCAAGTAAACATTGTACAGCTTCGGTGGTAGGTTGCTGTCAAGAGGGACTGTTTACTGACTACCTCCCTTCATAGAAAATAGCCTTGAAGAAGACTAAATTTAGTCGAAACATCGATATTCTTCAATAAAAGATAGAAAGTTTTTTTTTGTACTTTACCTACTACCAATCCATTCTAATAACTGACACTGACATTCATTGATAACCGATTTCATGTTATGATTATCGTTGATTGATTAAGTTGATTTAAAACGTCAACGAATTTGATGGAGTGACAGGAGGCTAAATTGGTTAAAGTCGAAACGGCTATGACGTCACGCCGCTCTACAGCAGAATTTTCAAACATAAGGTGCCTCTTTCTTTGGATTATAAACGCAAACTTATCAATTTGTTTTGATGACGTCAAACAGGATATAAGCTATCGATAATATACAGGGAATTATATGACCATCTGAGATGCAGAAAATAATGGAATAGGGTGTAGAGAATCATAGATTTACCTAGAATTCCTAGTCTATAGTTTAGAGTAATTACAACTAAGTCAGCGTAGGAGGCTAAAACGCTTCCATCGTAGGGATTTGCAGAGTTCCACTCGAAGGATTCGCCGTGTATGTAGACTATCACAGGATGGCGGGCTTCCCCTGAAACTGCAAAGTTTGCGATTAGTCATGCTCGAAGTCGAGGTTTAAATAATAAAAGAGAGCCGTGGAGCGTGCCACTCAATTAATGCCTTAGTTTACTTTCCACGTAGGTAAACTTTCTCTGATCTGAGACGCTCTGCAGCGTAAAATTAAACTTTTCAAAGTTTCAGAAAAGGGGCCGTTTTGATTCTTTTGCGATTCAGATATTCCCAAGTACAATATAAGTTTAAGTCAGTGGGATCATAAGTAGTTGCTCTACCAGTGCATTTACTCCTGAATATTTGAACATAAGCCCAAGGCAATAGCCGAAACGGTTTTAAAATGCGGACCGTTGTTCAGCATACAAGAAACGCGCGGTAGTAAATATCTCGTTTTTTTGGGCCGCTGTGGCTTTATTCCTGCAGCCCTAACTCGCAGGACGATAAATTTTTAATCAGCCGCGGTCATTTGTCTTTGATGTTGCGGGGCTAAGTACACGTAAAATTGTTACCTCTACAAGGGTTAAAAAGCGGCGCTCGGATTTTTATTTCCATGCGGCGAGTTGAAATATTTATCTAAATTTATCACCGACGAGGGCAGGTAATTGATTGCTAAACATGTCTTGTTTGTGCTATCACTTATTCGTAATTGTTTCTGCCAACGGACGACCGAAACGTCGTTCTATTTGCCAGGCTCGTTACATCTGCAGGACCAATTCAATTATTCTACCTGTCACTCCGACGGTTGAGCGTGTACAAGTTCTTTGAATTGAAGTTGCAGAAATCCTGCTGTGTTTTGCAGGAAAATGTAAGCAAAGCGGGCTTTTTGAAATTATTGCGTCGATAATATGACGTGGCATATATGGGAAATGTATTCCCAGAAAAAAATGTTTTATTCGAGAAACACCACTGGGATGATTTGAGATCGTTATTATAGCCTATGTATGTGGTGCGGATGATGTTAAAGACAAATTCGGCGCAGGCAAGGCGGTATGATGTTATCAAGAATTTCGACTAATGCTGCCACCTGTGAGTCGGTGGGTGAAGTTTCGGCGCTGCCACCTGTGAATCGGTGGATGAAGTTCCGCCATAAAATCAACCATAGGTCAAGGGATGAAGAGTGTATTGACAAGGTCACGTCAAAAATTTTAAGTCGTCATAATAGTATCTTTCCTTCACAAGCTTAAGATGGGTCAGCCATGGAAAATGAAGAACAAGAAGTGATTGGCGGAACTTTAAATTCCCTCAAACTGTTCGAACTGTTCGAATGAATACAAAAACAATATGCAACATCGCTATCCGCATTATAGAGTAGACTATAACCCTCACTTTTTACCTATCCAAAGATCGTACACAATTGAACTTATCATTTTAATATTGTCAATAAACTCTTTTGCAGTGATTGTGATAAGTGATATACTGGCCAAACTAAGTAGTTTCTTAATTACACCCGAGTATAATGTGTCATTTGCAAGAAATATCGCTCTCTCAAGCAAAAGTGTAAAACTAAAGAAAAAACAATTTTTTGAAACTCTGGGGGGAACAAAGGGATTAAAGTGACCGACATGCTCATTGTCCATTTCCAATATATTATTTTCTCTGTTTACCAGTCCCAATTTTATCCTTTGATTTGTTGGAGACTGTGATTTTCACATACCGCTCTGCTACATCAGCAACAATAATTTTGAAACGAGTTAAAGGGATATCGACAGTAACGCCTCTTATTGCCTTAATATTTAATGCATCCCTCTATGATGTGTCATTTACAAGAAAATAGTAAAGTGGCTTAAATGCTCACATTTTATTATCAAAGTGACAATTATTGTCCTATTTAGCAGTCCCAATATTACTCTTTAGCTTGTCAGAGACTCTGATTTTTAAACACTGTGCCACCAACAGCAAAAAGACTAAAGTAATTACCTCAACAGTAACGGCTTATATTGAGTTTAATAATAATTATCGCATCTCTGATATTATGTCATTTACAAGAAAATAGTCTATTTTAAGTAAAAATGTAAAACTGGAAAGAAAAAACTTTTTCGCCGCTCGAATTTGAGAAAGTTTCTCTCTTTTTTTCCTTACCAATTAAAGTGACCGGAACGCTTAAATTTCATTATCGAAGTTACCCTTATTTACCTGTAACAATCATTTGATGGAAACTGAATTTTCCCCTCTACACCACCACAAACAATTTTTAAGTGGATGCAAGAGGTCTCTTCAACAGTAACAACTTTAACTCGGTTTAATAATTGATGCACCTTTCTGGGTAGTTTATTAGCAAAAAAAGTAATTCGTTTCAACAAAAATTATTAAACAAAAATAAATCTATAGCTCGAGTTTGAAAACGTTTCACTTTTTTTTTCTACAGAAGTTAAAGTGCCGGACATGCTCATGTTTCATTGTCAAAGTTACACTTTTTTACCCTATCATCCAGTCACAATTTTAATCTTTAGTTTGTTGTAGACTGATGCTCACACTAATTTTCAAAGAGATCAACGAAATATATGCAACAGTAACGGCTTCTACTACTGAGAAAATAGTTCGTATTAAGTAAAAGTATGAAAATAAAAAAATAACAATTTTCAATACCTCCACTTTTTCTCAATTTAAAATTTTGACTGTATGTAGCTTTAGAAGAAATGGTCCGATTAGAGTGAGTCCAAAGGATACTTATTCTCTTTGATGTCCTTTTCCACCTGCCATCAAAAGAAAATCCCGTAGGTTTGGGAGATAAACCCCTTCGGAGTTCAATTTTTAGGCACTTTTAGAACGTGTTTTGGAACTCTTATTGTGTGTGCTGCGACCACAGGATATTGAAATCGCCTCATCCCGATCTCAAAGAGAGCCTCCCTACCCCCCCCCCCCCCTTTTATTTGGCCAATTTCGAAAAAAATTACCATTTTTTTTTAATTTGGCCAAAGTGGGGGTGGTGGTATTCCAACTTCTTTCTCAATTTCCAATTTTTACCGCCTGTAAGGTTAAAATGAGTGGACACTGTGGAACAAACGAGTTTCTTGTTTTTTTTTTCATATTTCTTTTTACCTTCCACTAAAGAAAGTCTCTCAAAATACATATTTTTGAAGTTAAACCACTTGAGTTGTCGATTTTTAGGTGCTTTGGATTGAGCTTTGGAGTAGTTTAGAAAAAGTCCACATATCGGACTAATTCCACTATTCGTTCATAGAAGATTATCGTCTCCTCATTCCGATCAAAAACAAAAAAAAATCATAATTTTTTCAAATTTGACCAAAGGAAAGAGGGGTATTCTTCTTTTTTCTCAATTTCCAAGATTGACCGCCAGTAACTTTAGAAGGAGTAAACAGATTGGAGCCAATTCAACTTATTTTTTAGCCATTTTCACCTCACACAAAGGTATTAAAACCGCCTCATTCCGATCAAAAACAAAAAAAAATGATAATTTTTTCGAATTTGAACAAAGGATCTTTTTCATCTTTTTTCTTTTTTTCACAATTTCCAAGATTGACTACTTGTATCTTTATAAGGAGTAAACCGATTGCACTCAAATCAGCGATTTTTTTTCAGCCCTCTTTCACCTCCCACAAAAGACAAGAATCCTCTTTTTCCGATCAAAAAAAAAATTATAATTTTTTCGAATTTGATCTAATCAAAGGGGGTTGTTGTTTCTTTCCTCTCAATTTCCAAGATTGACCGCCTGTAACTTTAGAAGGAGTAAACCGATTGAAATCAATCCAATGGTTTTTTAGCCCTATTTCACCTCCCACAAAAGGGTTGAAATCGCCTCATTTCGATCAAAAACAAAAAAAATTAATTTTATCGAATTTGACCAAAGATAGGGGACAATTCTTCTTTTTTTTCTCAATTTCCAAGATTAACCACCTGTAGCTTTAGAAGTAGTAAACCGATTGGAGTGAATCCAACGGTTTTTTTAGTCCTCTTTCACCCCCCACAAAAGGAACAAAATCGCCTCGTTCCGATCAAAAACAAAAGATCTCATATTTTTTTCAGTTTTACCAAAGGTGTGGGGGTAATCTTCTTTTTTCTCAATTTCCAAGATTTACCGCCTGTAACGTTGGAAGATGTAAACCGATTGGAGTCAATTCAACGGTTTTTTTCAGCTCTCTTTCGTCTCCCACAAAAGGATTAAAGTCGCCACATTCCGATCAAAAACAAAAACAAATCTTTTTTTTTTTTAATTTGACACAATGAAGATTCAAGGTTGACCACCTGTAACTTTAGAAAGAGTAAAGCGATTGGAGTGAGACCAACGGTTTTTTTCCCTCTTTTACCTCCCACAAAAGGGTCAAAATCGCCTCATTCCGATCAAAAAAAAAATCATAATGTTTTCGAACCTCACAAAAGAAAAGAGGGTATTTCTACTTTTCATCTCAATTTTCAAGATTGACCTCCTATAGATTTAGAAGGAGTAAGTCGATTGGAGTTAATCTAACGATTCTTTTTAGCCCTCTTTTGCCTCCCACAAAAGGACTAAGATCGCTTCCTTCCAATCAAAATAACTATAACAAGGAGACTAAGATCGCCTCCTTCCGATCAAAATCATAAAAAAAAAATATATATATTTTTTGAATGATGACCCAATGAAGGGTGGTATTTCTTCTTTTTGCTCAATTTACTCAATTGATCGCCTGTAAAGAAGGAGTAAACGGATTGGAGTCAATCCAATGGTTTTTTAAGCCCTCATTCACCTCCCACAAAAGGATTCAAATCCCCCCACTCTGATAAAAAAAAAGTTAATAATTTTTTCGAATTTGACCAAATGAAGGGGGTATTTCTTATTTTCTTCTCAATTTTCAAGATTGACCGCCTATAGATTTAGAAGGAGTAAATCGATTAGTGTTAATCTAACGATTTTTTTAGCCCTCTTTTGCCTCCCACAAAAAGACTAAAATCGCCTCCTTCCCATCAAAATAAAAAAATATATATATATATTTTTAAATTTGACCCACTGAAGGGTAGTATTTCTTCTTTTTGCTCAATTTACTCAATTGGTCGCCTGTAAAGAATGAGTAAACAGATTGGAGTCAATCCAATGGTGTTTTTAGCCCTTATTCACCTCCCACAAAAGGATTCAAATCCCCTCTAGATATAAGAAAAGTTAATAATTTTTTCAAATTTGACCAAAGGAAGGGGGTATTTCTTTTTTTTTTCTAAATTTTGGAGGTGATCACCTGTAACTTTAGAAGGAGTAAACCGACTGGAGTCAATCCAACGGTGTTTTTTACCTCTTTCACCTACCACAAAGGGGTTCTAAAGCCTGTAACTTAAAAAGTATTAAACCGATTAGAGGTCATCCAACAATATTTTTTAGCCCTTTTGCGCCTCCCACAAAAGGAAACAAATCATAATTTTTTTAATTTGACCCAATGAAGGGGATATTTATTAATATTTCTCAATTTTCAAGATTGACCAAATGTAACTTTAGAAAGAGTAAAGCGATTCATTGCAACGATTTTTTTTTGGCCCTTTTTCACCTCCCACAAAAGGGTCAAAGTCGCCTCATTTTGATCAAAAACAAGAAAAATCATATTTTTTTCAAATTTCACACAAGAAAGGGGGTATTTTTTCTTTTCTTCTCAATTTCCAAGATTGACCGCCTATAGATTTAGAAGGAGTAAACCGATTGGAGTCAATGTAATGATTTTTTTAGCCCTCTTTTGCCTCCCACAAAAGGACTAAGATCGCCTCCTTATGATCAAAATAAAAAAAAAGTAATTTATGAGCTAAAAAAGTAATTAAAAAGCTAAAAAGTTAATAATTTTTTCGAATTTGAACAAAAGAAGGCGGGTATTTCTTCTTTTTTTCTTAATTTCCGAGGTTGACCACCTGTAACTTTAGAAGAAGTAAACCGGTTGGAGTCGATCCAATGGTTTTTTTTAGTCCTCTTTCGCCTACCACAAAAGGATTAAAATCGCCTCATTCCGATCAAACATAGCAAAAATCACTGTAATTTTTTCAAAAATTGACCAAGGGCGGCTGGGAGGGGAGATTTCAACTTTCTTTCCCAATTTCCAACTTTGACTGCTGGTAACTTTAGAAGGAGTAAACCGTTTGGAGTAAATCTAACAGGATTTTTAGCCGTCTTTCATCTACAAAATGATTGAAATTCTTTAACCCCGGTTAAGAAAAAATCATATTTTTTTTCGAATTTGACCAAAGGAAGGAGGGTAGTTCAGGTTAGCCTTAATCTAACAACCTTTATTAGCCCGGTAGGCCTTTTTTCTCCATTTCCAAGATTGACCACCAGTAACTTTAGAAGGAGTAAACCGATCGGAGTCAATCCAACAGTTTTTTCAGCGTTCTTTCACCGCACACAAAAGGATTAAAATTGCCTCATTTCGATCAAACATAGCAAAAAGTCACTATTTTTTTCAAAAATTGACCAAGGATGGCGGGGAGGGGGGGTGTCAACTTTCCTTCCCAATTTTCAACTTTGACTGATTGTAACTTTAGAAGGAGTAAACCGATTGGAATCAATCCGACAGCTTTTTTTAGCCTTATTTCACCTCCAACAAAAGGATTAAAGTCGCCTCATTCCGATCAAAAATAGCAAAATATCACTAAAAATTTTTCAAAAATTGACCAAGGGAGGCGGGAAAGGGGGATTTTAACTTTCTTTCTCAATTTCCAACGTTGACTGCTTGTAACTTTAGAAGGAATAAACCGATTGAAGTCAATCCAACAGGTTTTTTAGCCTTCTTTCACCGCCCACAGAAGGATTAAAATTGCCTCATTCCGATCAAACATAGCAAAAAATCACTATTCTTTTTTTCAAAAATTGACCAAGGATGGCGGGGAGGGAGGGTGTCAACTTTCCTTTCTTTTCCAAAATTTCCAACTTTGATTGCTTGTAACTTTAGAAGGAGTAAACCGATTTGAGTCAATCCGACGGTTTTTTTAGCCCTATTTTACCTCCAACAAAAGGATTAAAATCGCCTCATTCCGATCAAAAACAGCAAAATATTACTAAAAATTTTTCAAAAATTGACCAAGGGAGGCGGGGAAGGGGATTTCAACTTCCTTTCTCAATTTCCAACGTTGACTGCTTCTAAATTTAGAAATAATAAACCGATTGGGGTCAATCCAACAGGTTTTTTAGCCGTCTTTCCCCTCCCACAAAATGATTGAAATTCCTTAATTCCGATAAAAACAAATAATATTTTTTTCGAATTTGACCAAAGGAAGGGGAGTATTTCTTCCTGTTTCTCCATTTCCAAGATTGACCGCCAGTAACTTTAGAAAGAGTAATCCGATTGGAGTCAATCCAACAGTTTTTTTAGCCTTCTTTCATCGCAAACAGAAGGATTAAAATTGCCTTATTCCGATCAAACATAGCAAAAAATCACAATTTTTTTTCCAAAAGTTGACCAAGGATGACGGGGAGGGGGGGTGTCAACTTTCCTTCCCAATGTCCAACTTTGACTGCTTGTAACTTGTATGTAACTGATTGGAGTCAATCCGACGGTTTTTTTTAGCCCTATTTTACCTCCAACAAAAGGATTAATGTCGCCTCATTCCGATCAAAAATAGCAAAATATCACTAAAAATTTTTCAAAAATTGACCAAGGGGGGCGGGGAAGGGGGATTTCAACTTTCTTTCTCAATTTCCAACGTTGACTGCTTGTAACTTTAGAAGGAATAAACCGATTGGAGTCGATCCAACGGTTTCTTTAGCCCTATTTCGCCTCCCACGAAAGGATTAAAATCGCCTCATTCCGATCAAACATAGCAAAAAAATTATTGAATTTTTTTCAAAATTGACGAAGGGTGGCGAGGAGGGAAGATTTCAATTTTCTTCCTCAATTTCCAACTTTGACTGCTTGTAACTTTAGAAGGGGTAAACCGATTTTCACCTCATACAAAAGGATTAAAATTGCCTCACTCCGATCAAAGATATCGAACAATTACTATAATTTTTTCAAAAATTGTCCAAGGGTGGCGGGGAGAGGGGTTGAAACTTTCCTTCCCAATTTCCAACTTTGACTGCTTGTAACTTTAGAAGGGATAAACCGATTGGAGTCAATCCAACGGTTTTTGTAGCCCTCTTGCACCTCCCACAAAAGGATTAAAATCGTCTCATTCCCATCAAAAATAGCAAAGTATCAGTTCAATTTTTTCAACAATTGACAAAGGGTGGCGGGGAGGGGGATTTCAACTTTCTTTTTCAATTTCCAACATTGCCTGCTTGTAACTTTAGAATGAGTAATCCGACTGGAGTCAATCCAACGGTTTTTTAGCCCTCTTTCACCTCCCACAAAATGTTTGAATTTCTCAAATTCAGATCAAAAACAAAAAAAAATCATACTTTTTTTCGAATTTGACCAAAGGAATGGGGGTATTTCTTTTTTTTTCTCAATTTCCAACGTTCACTACTTGTAACTTTAGAACGAGTGAACCGATTGGAACAAATCCAGCTTCTTGTTCTTTTTGATGTCCTCTTTCATCTTCCACACGAAGGTCCCGTAGACATTTCTAAGTACTTTAATAATGTGCTTTGGACGTATTTAGAGAAAAAAATATCGGACTAATTTTACTCTTATCGTCATTGCCTCATTTCGGTCAAAAACAGCAAGCAAAATGTTCATGACGTTGCTGAATTTGACCAAATGGAGGAAGGTATTTCCTCTTGTTTCTCACCTTCCAAGTTTGCACTCCTGTAACTGAACGAGTAGATCAATTGGAAATAATCCAACAGTTTTTGTTTCTTTTTGTTTCAAGCTTTCTTTCTTTTCCTACAAAAGTCCCATCAATTTAATAATTTGGGAGATAAACCCTTCCTTTTTCGATTTTTGGTACTTTCAGAATGTGCTTTTGAGTTATTTAGAAACAAGTTCAATAATGCGACCAATTTCATTGTTGTTTAAGTGTCTACGTTTATAGATTAAAATCAATTAATTCAGATCAAAAAAGCAAAAATAACCCACTACATTTTCGAAATTAACCAAGGAGGGGTATTTCCTCTCCTTGGTTAATTTCTACTACAAAAGCTTTAAAACGAGTAGACTGATTGGAGGGAGCCTAACGATAATTTGTTCTTTTCGATGTTCTCTTTCACCTACTGTGAGTCCCGAAAGCTAAATATTTTGGGAGATAAACCCTTGAGAGATTTTATGAAAGTAATTTCACTCCCTAAGTTTACAGCGACTCGAATAAGACGCCTTATATTGCTTGACATGCCAACTCATAGATGGTAGCGCAGAGGAACCTTCAGAAACGAGTTAATAGTTGTGATACCCGACTAGATTATAAACGACGTAAAGTAGTAATTTATTGCAAATCCCTTTGGTTAGTTCAGATCAGATTGCCGGTGGTACTCGTGGTCCAAACCCTGGAAAATGCATTGCTTAAGAACGTCTAAGCTTGTCTGGCCTCTGGCTATGTTTATCTATAAGATTGGTCATCACAAAATGATCACACAGTATACGAATTTGGACATACCATTTGAAACCCTCCGTCTAGCAATAAAAACATCTTCATTTCTTTTTTTAAAGAGACCATAATACTTCTTTTTTTATATTTCTACAACACCTCATTACTCGTAGCCTAGATTCTAAACTATTCAAGCAGTCTCTTAACTATTATAGATGTGCACCGACATTTTGCACAAAAATCCAACTCTGGAAAGAATAGTGCGGAATCTAAACTTCAATGCGAGAATAAAATCGGAAAACTGAAACAATCTGAGTTAAAATTGAACCAATTTATTATATCTGCGCTTGCCAAAGTTGCAGTCAATTTGATCAGTCCCGCAGAATCCGTCATAAGATTTGCCAAAAGCGATACTATCGTTATTCGATATGCTGGAATTCGTTGTCCTTTCAAATGGCAATAATTTAAACTTCACAATAGGCTAAATCCTTTAGAGACCTGGTTGTTTACGTTCCTTTGTCGAAGTGGCGGACCCTGTAGGTAGTAAAATAGGTGCTATTAAGCCCCAAGGCAAAAACAAAGACCCTCAAAATATCCCTTTTCCATAACGGAAATTTATGTCCTGGGATTTCGTAGACGTAAAATATTTTATTCAATAAAATGGTGTATATAGGCAAGGCGCAAGGCTTTTATTCCTAGAATTTAAACTAATTCTAGTTGAAATTGGATTCCATCAGAGGACTATTTTATGAAAGAGCACTTTTCATCCGGAGCTGCTGTTATTTAAATTTAATAACAGTAAGGCATAAATCAGTTTAACTCCTCGGATATTGAATTAAAAGCGTTTGTTGGGCCGGCCTTTTTGCCTTAAAGCCTCGCTTAACGAGCAATATTATCCGGACGTAATTGCTATCAGAAATTAAGGTGGCACTACACTCTGTCCATATTTTGTTTTCCAATTTGTTTCGTAACTTAGAATGCGCCACGACCGCCCGGTCGTTAATCTGAAACTCCGGCTATTTCGGAGAATCTAATTTCCTACGGATAGTTAAACGAGCTTGAATAAATAACTTGGACCCAATCCAACTTCAAAAGATCGATTTGTATGCTAGAGTTTTACGTGCACCATGCACAGTGACTCTTCAGCCTGTCTGTATAGAGTGACTAAGGACGGGAGTTCTTTAATTTAATTTTTATTTAATTCAAGCCTGAACGACTAACTTACAGAGCCTAGAAAGTTCATTTCTCCCAATTACACTAGCCTCATTCAAAATCCAATTTAAAACCCATTAATGGTAAATTGGGGGTTTATTTGCGGCATTTCCCGAACTACAAATTACTTTGATCTCAAGACGCCCTTTCGCTAATCCTTTTGGGAAATTACCTCCGTCGAGTGACTCACGTGAGCTTAGATTCAAAGACCTCATAAGTGATGAACGGAATATTAAAAAAAAAATCATTGAGCTCATGAAAAAGGGACTAAACAACTTTTTACGTGCCACGTCTTCGGTTTAATACCGCTGATAGATCGCTCGCCGCCAATCACCATAAAATTCTCGACGGTGACAAATAACTGCGGAGGTTGCTGATTATTTCTGGAAGGAAAATACTGGGACAGATGTTCCACGTTCAGCTAAATTGCCATGAGGAAGTGCGAATTTTGTAAATGATAGGCGAGACGTTCGTTTCTTGTTCTTTTGGCAGTGACGGAAAAGAAAGGAAGCCGAACTAAAATTACTTAATGAATATAAATGACTAAACAATCGATGGAACAAAAATAACGAACTAGTGGTTCTTTATTAAGTTGGTTATTATCATTTCATTAAATGTTACAAAATACATGTTGCACATAGGGTTTTTAGAGCATGTGGCTTAGCACCAGCAGTTTCCATGGCATGGCATCATCTTTTATCCTTCAAAATTCCGTTCCCTTGTAGAAAACTTCTTGATTCTTGACTTGAAATAGTACTTCCTCTAATTCAGTTATCAATTTAGTAAAAAAAGTATTATCTAATTAATTTTAGTGTTACATACTTTCTCTTTATTTTACATCGTTATTTAAGACTTTTAAGACAATTCTGTTCTCCTTAAGCACAAAATCACTTGAAAAACGATATAAAGGGCAAGGATGACAAAAGATAAGGTAATGATGTCTTAAGAATTAGTGCAATGGAACCATGTTGCCCTTTCCCAGATAACCGGCTTCCTTGTTTTTCTTACCCTCTTTCTTCAGATGTTTCCTACAACTCTGCTGCTCTGATTCAAAATCACGTGAAAAGTGATACATAGAGCGAAAACGCTATGAGACAGGGATATGAGATACTAAATTTTTCCAAAAAATTCCAGCAATAAAGCCATGCTAATAACGGAACGCTTAATGATCGAGTTTTTCCTTTTTCTTATATTTTTATTTCAGCTCTTTCTCAAAATCTTGCTATCCTGATGCTTAAACTCACTTGAGCAGCGTCACACAATGCAAATATGAGAAGAGACAGGGGAAAGATGCCCTAAAAATTAGGGAGAGAAGCCGTATTACCTTTTTCCAGACAACCGGGTTTCCTCTTTTTTATCTTCATTTTTCGGATATTTCTGAGACTCTCCTCGTCTGATTTTCGAAATCAGTTAAAAGGTAATACATAAAGCCAAGACAATAGGAGACAGGGATATGAGACCGTAACTCGGTTCTATAAACTCCAGCAATAAAGCAATAATATTAACTGATCTCTTGAAAAACGGGTTTCTTCTTTCTCTTATATTGTTATTTCAGACGTGTCTCAAAATCTTGATGTCTTGATTCTCACATTCACTTGAAAAGCGACAAACAGTGTCAAGATGAACAGAGACCAGGAAATGATATCCTAAAAATTAGGGAAATGAAACCGTATCACTTTTTTCCTGATAACCGGGTTTGTTCTTTTTTATCTTCATTTTCTAGAGGTTTCTTAGACTCTGCTCGTCTGATTTTCTAAATCACTTAAAAGGTAATACATAAAGCGAAGACGACAAGAGACAGGGATATGAGTCGGTAACTCGGCCCTATAAATTTCAGCAATAAAGCCGTACTGTTAACTGATTTTTTAACCGACTTCTTTTTCCTTTTATCTTGTTACTGCAAATGTTTCTCAAAATCTTGGTATCTCGATTCACTTGAAAAACCACATACAGTATCAAGGCAACAAGACAAAAGGAAGTGATGTCCTGAAAATTAGGGAAATGAAACCTTATTACTTTTTTCCTAATAACCGGGTTTCTTCTTTTCTTATCTTCATTTTTCAGACGTTTCGTAGACTCTGTTCGTCTGATTTTCGAAATCACTTACATGGTAATACATAAAGCGAAGACGACAAGGAAAAGGGATATGACACGGTAACTCGGTCCTATAAACTCCAGCAATAAATCCGTACTATTAACTGATCTCTTGATAACCGGGGTTCTTCTTTTTCTTATTTTGTTATTTAAGACGTGCGCCAAAATCTTGGTGTCTTGATGCACTTGAAAAGCGACATACAGTGTTAAGATGATAAGGAACAAGGAAGCGATATCCTAAAAATTAGGGAAGTGAAAGCGTATTACTTTTTTCCTGATAACCGGGTCTCTTCATCTCTTGTCTTAATTTTTCGGATGTTTCTTAGACACTGCTGGTCTGATTTTCGAAATCACTTAAAAGGTAATACATAAAGGGGAGACGACCAGAGAGAGTGATATGAGACCGTAACTCGGTCCTATAAATTTCAGAAATAAAGCCGTATTCTTAACTGATATCTTGGTAGCCGGGTTTCTTCTTTTTGTTATCTTGTTACTGCAGACGTGTCCCAAAATAGTGTTGTCTTGATTCACTTGAAAAGCTACATACAGTGTGAAGATGACAAGAGAAATAGAAGTGATATCCTAAATATTGGGGAAATGAATCCGTATTACTTTTCTCCTGATAAACGGGTTTCTTCTTTTTTACCCTAATTTGTCAGACGTTTCTTAGACTCCGCTCGTCTGATTTTCGAAGTCACTTAAAAGGTAATACATAAAGCGAAGACGACAAGAGACAGGGATATGAGACGGTAACTCGGTCCTATAAATTCCAGAATTAAACCATACTATTAATATAACCGGGTGGATAACCGGGTTTCTTCTTTTCCTTATATTGGTGTTTGAGACGTGTCTCAAAAACCTGGTGTCTTGATTCGTTTAAAAAGCGACATACAGTGTCAAGATGGCAAGAGACAAGGAAGTAATATACTAACAATTAGGGCAATGAAACCGTGTTACTCTTTTCCTGATAACTGGGTTTCTTCTTTTTTCTTATCTCAATTTTTCAGACGCTTCTTATCACCCTGATCTTCTGATTATCAATATCACTCAAAAGCTAATACAAGAAGCGAAGGCGACAAGAAACAGGCATATGAGACATTAATTGTGTCCAAAAAATGCGAGCAAGAGAGTCAAACTTCTGACGGACCTCTTGATAATCGGATTTCTCTTTTTCTTATATTTTTATATCAGCTGTTTCTCAAAATCTTGCGGCTTTGATTCTCATATCCACTTGAACAACGACACACAATGCAAATATGAGAAGAGACAGGGTGAAGAGGTCCTAAAAATTAGAGCAATAAAACCATAATACCTTTTTCCTGATAACAAGGTTCCTTATATTTTATCTTCATTCTTCAGACGTTTCTTACGACTCTGCTCTTCCGATTTTCAAAAGCACTTAAAAGGTAATACACATAGCGAAGACCACAAGAGACAGTGATATGAGACGGTAACTCGGCCCTATAAATTTCAGAAATAACGCCGTATTAATAATTGATCTCTTGGTAACCGGGTTTCTTCTTTTTATTACCTTGTTACTGCAGACGTGTCCCAAAATCGTGTTGTCTTGATTCACTTGAAAAGCTACATACAGTGTGAAGATGACAAGAGAAATAGAAGTGATATCCTAAATATTGGGGAAATGAATCCGTATTACTTTTCTCCTGATAAACGGGTTTCTTCTTTTTTACCCTAATTTGTCAGACGTTTCTTAGACTCCGCTCGTCTGATTTTCGAAATCACTTAAAAGGTAATACATAAAGCGAAGACGACAAGAGACAGGGATATGAGACGGTAACTCGGTCCTATAAATTCCAGAATTGAACCATACTATTAATATAACCGGGTGGATAACCGGGTTTCTTCTTTTCCTTATATTGGTGTTTGAGACGTGTCTCAAAATCCTGGTGTCTTGATTCGTTTAAAAAGCGACATACAGTGTCAAGATGGCAAGAGACAAGGAAGTAATATACTAAAAATTAGGGCAATGAAACCTTGTTACTCTTTTCCTGATAACTGGGTTTCTTCTTTTTTCTTATCTCAATTTTTCAGACGCTTCTTTTGACCCTGATCTTCTGATTATCAATATCACTCAAAAGCTAATACAAGAAGCGAAGGCGACAAGAGACAGGCATATGAGACATTAATTGTGTCCAAAAAATGCGAGCAAGAGAGTCAAACTTCTAACGGAACTCTTGATAATCGGATTTTTCTTTTTCTTATATTTTTATATCAGCTGTTTCTCAAAATCTTGCGGCTTTGATTCTCATATCCACTTGAACAACGACACACAATGCAAATATGAGAAGAGACAGGGTGAAGATGTCCTAAAAATTAGAGCAATAAAACCATAATACCTTTTTCCTGATAACAAGGTTCCTTATTTTTTTATCTTCATTCTTCAGACGTTTCTTACGACTCTGCTCTTCCGATTTTCAAAAGCACTTAAAAGGTAATACACATAGCGAAGACCACAAGAGACAGTGATATGAGACGGTAACTCGGCCCTATAAATTTCAGAAATAACGCCGTATTAATAATTGATCTCTTGGTAACCGGGTTTCTTCTTTTTATTATCTTGTTACTGCAGACGTGTCCCAAAATCGTGTTGTCTTGATTCACTTGAAAAGCTACATACAGTGTGAAGATGACAAGAGAAATAGAAGTGATATCCTAAATATTGGGGAAATGAATCCGTATTACTTTTCTTTTGATAAACGGGTTTCTTCTTTTTTACCCTAATTTGTCAGACGTTTCTTAGACTCCGCTCGTCTGGTTTTCGAAATCACTTAAAAGGTAATACATAAAGCGAAGACGACAAGAGACAGGTATATGAGACGGTAACTCAGTCCTATATATTCCAGAATTAAACCATACTATTAATATAACCGGGTGGATAACCGGGTTTCTTCTTTTCCTTATATTGGTGTTTGAGACGTGTCTCAAAATCCTGGTGTCTTGATTCGTTTAAAAAGCGACATACAGTGTCAAGATGGCAAGAGACAAGGAAGTAATATACTAAAAATTAGGGCAATGAAACCGTGTTACTCTTTTCCGGATAACTGGGTTTCTTCTTTTTTCTTATCTCAATTTTTCAGACGCTTCTTATCACCCTGATCTTCTGATTATCAATATCACTCAAAAGCTAATACAAGAAGCGAAGGCGACAAGAGACAGGCATATGAGACATTAATTGTGTCCAAAAAATGCGAGCAAGAGAGTCAAACTTCTAACGGAACTCTTGATAATCGGATTTCTCTTTTTCTTATATTTTTATATCAGCTGTTTCTCAAAATCTTGCGGCTTTGATTCTCATATCCACTTGAACAACGACACACAATGCAAATATGAGAAGAGACAGGGTGAAGATGTCCTAAAAATTAGAGCAATAAAAACATGATACTTTTTTCATGATAACCAGGTTTCTTTTTTTTTATCTTCACTTTTCAGACGTTTCTTACGACTCTGCTCTTTCGATTTTCAAAATCACTTTAAAGGTAATACATATAGCGAAGACGACAAGAGACAGTGATATGAGACGGTAACTCGGTCCTATAAATTTCAGAAATAACGCCGTATTATTAACTGATCTCTTGGTAACCGGATTTCTTCTTTTTATTGTCTTGTTACTGCAGACGTGTCCCAAAATCTTGTTGTCTTGATTCACTCGAAAAGCTACATACAGTGTGAAGATGACAAGAGAAATAGAAGTGATATTCTAAATATTAGGGAAATGAATCCGTATTACTTACGTTTCTTAGACTCTGCTCGTCTGTTTTTCGAAATCACTTAAAAGGTAATACATAAAGAGAAGACCACAAGGGACAGGGATATGAGACTTTAACTCGATCCTATAAATTCTAGAAATATAGCCATACTATTTATATAACCGGGTTTCTTCTTTTTCTTATATTGGTATTTCAGACGTGTCTCAAAATCTTGGTGTCTTGATTCTCACATTTACTTGAAAAGCGACACACAGTGTCAAGATGACAAGAGACAAGGAAGTGATATCCTAAAAATTAGGGCAATGAAACCGTGTTACTCTTTTCCTGATAACTGGGTTTCTTCTTTTTTCTTATCTCAATTTTTCAGACGCTTCTTATCACCCTGATCTTCTGATTATCAATATCACTCAAAAGCTAATACAAGAAGCGAAGGCGACAGGAGACAGGCATATGAGACATTCATGTGTCCAAAAAATGCGAGCAAGAGAGTCAAAATTCTAACGGAACTCTTGATAATCGGATTTCTCTTTTTCTTATATTTTTATATCAGCTGTTTCTCAAAATCTTGCTGCTTTGATTCTCATATCCTCTTGAACAAAGACACAATGCAAACAGGAGAAAAGACAGGGTGAAGATGTCTTAAAAATTAGAGCAATAAAATCAAAATAATTTTTTTCCTGATAACCGGTTATCTTCTTTTCTTATCTTCATTTTTCAGACGTTTCTTACGACTCGGCTCTTCCGATTTTCAAAATCACTTAAAAGGTAATACATATAGCGAAGACGACAAGAGACATTGATATGAGACTGTAACTCGGTCCTATAAATTCCACCAATAAAGCCATATTATTAACTGATCTCTTGATAACCGGGTTTCTTCTTTTTCTTAACTTGTTATTTCAGACGTATCGCAAAATCTCGGTGTCTTGATTCAATTGAAAAGTGACATACAGTGTCAACCTGAAAAAAGCAAGGAAGTGATAACCTAAAAATTAGGGCAATGCAGCCGTAGTACTCATTTCCTGATAACCGGGTTGTTTCTTTTTCTTATCATCGTTTTTCGGATGTAAACTTTGCTCTTCTGATTTTCGATATCATTTAAAAAGTTATACATAAAGCGAAGACAAGAGAAAGGGTTATGGGACGGTAACTCGATCCTATAAATTCCAGCAATGGGCCATACTACTAACTGATATCTCGATAATCGTGTATCTTCTTTTTTTATCTTCCTATTTCAGATGTTTCTCAAAATCTTGCTATGCTGATTCTCACATTCACTTGAAAAGTACTGCACAGAGAAAATGTGAAAAGCGACAGGGTAATATTGTCCTAAAAATACAGCCATGAAATCATATTACACTTTTCGTAGTAACCGGATTTGTACTTTTTTTATCTTCTTTTTTCAGATGTTTCTTAAAACTCTTCTGATTTCTTACAACCCTGATTTTAAAAATTGCTTGGAAAGTGGTACAGAGAGAAGAAAATAAGAGACAACGATATGAGACAGTAATTGAATCCTAAAAATTTTAGCAATATAGCCACACTACTAACTGATCTCTTGATAACAGGGTTTTCTCTTATCTTCTCATTTTAGACGTTTCTCAAAATTCTGGTGTTTTGATTCTCACATCTATTTGAAAGTCGTTACACAGAGATTGGTGTCCTAAAAATTAGAGCAATGAAGCCATATTAATCTTTTTTTTTAACCGAGTTTATTGTTTATCTTTTCATCTTTTTTTTTCAGTCGTTTCGTGCCACTCTGTTCTTCATATTTTCAAAAGTATTTGAAATGTAAAACATAAGGCGATGTAATGCAAGAAGACGCCAGGAGACAAACATATGTAAAATTTTTTATTTCAAATGTTTCTCAATATCTTGCTGTGCTGATTCTCAAATTCACCTGAAAGTGATACACACAAAATATTAAAAAAGATATGGTACCGATGTCCTAAAAATTAGAGCAATGAGGCCATATTACTTTCTTCCTCAAAGCCGGGTTTCTTATTTTTCTTTTTTTCTTATTACAGGTGTTTCTCAAAATTCTGCTGTTTTAAATCTTGCATTCGCTTCAAAAGCGACAAGCTGTGCAAATATGACCAGAGACGTGGCAAATATATCCAAGAAATTGCAGCAGTACAACCATATTACTCTTTTCGTTTTAACCGGGTTTATTACTTACCCTTTTTTTTCAGACGTTTCTTAAAACTCTATTCTTCATATTTTCAAAATTACTTGAAATGTAAAACATGGTAATGCAAGAAGGTTTTAATTTAAAACGTCAAGCAATGAAGCCATTCCACTAACTGATCTCTCGATAACCGTATTTCGTTTCTTCTTTTTCTTATCTTCGTACCACTAACTGAACACTTGATATTCGTATTCCTTTTCTTCTTTTTCTTATCATCTATTTGCAGATATTTCTCATAATCTTACTGATTCTCGCATTCAACTTAAAAGTGATATACAGAGAAAATATTAAAAGAGACAGGATAATGATGTACTAAAATTTAGAGAAATGAAACCATATTACTTTCTTCCTGACAGCCGAGTTTCTTGTTTTTTCTTATTACAAGCGTTTCTCAAAATTCTGCCGTCTTAAATCTCACAGTCGCTTGAAAAACGACACACAAAGCGAAAATGACCAGAGACGTGGTAATAATATTCAGGAACTTTGGAACCATACAACCATATTACTCTTTTGCTTTTAACCGGGTTTATTATTTATCTTTTCTTAATTTTTCAGACGTTTCTTACCAATGTGTTCTTCATATTTTCAAAATTACTTGAAATGTAAAACGTAAGGCGATGTATACAAGAAGACGCCAAAAGACAGAAATATGAGGCGATGATTGTTTTTTTTTAAACTTCAAGCAATTAAGCCATACCACTAACTGCTCTCTCGATAATCGTATTTCGTTTCTTCTATTTCTTACCTTCTATTTGCAGATATTTCTAAAAATCTGACGCCAAGAGACAGAAATATGAGGAGATAATTGTGTTCTAAATCTTCCGACAATGAAGTCTTACCACTAACTGAACACTTGCTGTGATCGTATTGCTTTTCTTCTTTTTCTTAACATCTGTTTGCAGATATTTCTCAAATTCTTACTGTGCTGATTCTCGCATTCAATCGAAAAGTGATATACAGAAAAACTATTAAAAGAGACAGGGTAATGATGTGCTAAAAATTATAGAAATTAAACCATATTACTTCCTTCCTGACAGCCGAGTTTCTTGTTTTTCTTACTTTCTTGTTACAAGCGTTTCTCAAAATTCTGCTGTCTTAAATATCACAGTCGCTTGAAAAGCGACACACAAAGCTAAAATGACCAGAGACGTGGCAATAATATTCAGGAACTTGGAACAATACAACCATATTACTCTTTTCCTTTCCTCACCTGAGAAAATCTTTTCCTTGTCGATTAATGGTCGAGAACAGCTTCAGTTTTGAAATGTAAAACGTAAGGCGATGTAATAACGACGCCAAGAAACAGAAAAATGAGGAGATAATTGTGTTCTAAATCTTCCACAGTGAAGTCTTACCACTAACTGAACACTCGATAATCGTAATTCTTTTCTTCTTTTTCTAATCTTATATTTGCAGATATTTCTCAAAATCTTAATATGCTGATTCTCGCATACAACTGAAAAGTGATATACGGAGAAAATCTTAAAGGAGACAGGGTAATAATGTGCTAGAAATTAGAGAAATGAAACCATGTTACATTCTTCCTGACAGCCGAGTTTCTTGTTTTTCTTATTTTCTTATTACAAGCGTTTCTCAAAATTTTGCTCTCTTAAATCTCACAGTCACTTGAAAAGCGACACGCAAACCAAAAATGACCAGAAACGTGGTAATAATATTCAGGAACTTAGAACAATACAACCATATTACTCTTTTCCTTTTAACCGGGTTTATTATTTATCTTTTCTTTTTTTTTCAGAAGTTTCTTACAACTTGGTTCTTGATATTTTCAAAATTACTTGAAATGTAAAATGTAGGGCGATGTAGTACAAGAAGGCGCCAAGAGACAGAATTATGAGGCGATAATTGTGTTCTACATCTTCCGACAATGAAGTCTTACCACTAACTGAACACTCGATAACCGTATTTCTTTTCTTCTTTTTCTTATCTTCTATTTGCAGATATTTCTCAAAATCTTACTGTGCTCATTCTCGCATTCAATTGAAAAGTGATATACAGAGAAAATATTAAAAGAGACAGGGTAATGATGTGCTGAAAATTAGAGAAATGAAACCATATTACTTTCTTCCTGACAGCCGAGTTTCTTGTTTTTCTTATTTTCTTATTACAAGCGTTTCTCAAAATTCTGCTGTCTTAAATATCACAGTCGCTTGAAAAGCGACACACAAAGCGAAAATGACCAGAGACGTGGTAATAATATTCAGGAACTTGGAACAATACAAGCATATTACTCTTTTCCTTTTAACCACGTTTATTATTTATCTTTTCTTCTTTTTTCGGAAGTTTCTTACAACTCGGTTCTTCATATTTTCAAAATTATTTGCAATGTAAAACGTAAGACGATGCAATACAAGAAGATGCCAAGAGGCAGAAATATAAGGCGATAATTGGGTTCTAAAACTTCAAACAATGAAGCCATACCACTAACTGAACCCTCGATAATCGTATTTCTTTTTTTCTTATCTTCTTGTTTCAGATATTTCTCAAAATCTGCTGTGCTGGTTCTCGCATTCAACTGAAAAGTGATATACAGGGAAAATATTAAAAGAGACAGGGTAACGATATTCTAAAACAAAAGAAATGAACCATATTGCTTTCTTCACGACAGCCGTGTTTCTTATTTTCTTATTACGGGCGTTTCTCAAAATTCCGCTTCTTTTTTTCCGACGCTTCCGATAACTCTGTTTATCATATTTTCAAAATTACTTGAAATATAAAACATAAGGCGATGTAGTACAAAAAGATGCCAAGAGACAGAAATATGAGGCGATAATTGTGTTCTCAAAATTCAAGCAATGAGCCATACTATTAACTGATCTCTCAATAATCGCATTTCTTCTTTTCCTTATCTTCTCATTTCAGATGTTTCAAAAAATCTTTCTGTGCCGATTCTCAAATATACTTCTATGTGATACACAGAGAAAATATTAAAAGAGACAAGGGTAATGATGTGCTAAAAATTAGAGCAATGAAACCAAATTACTTTCCTTCTGACAGACGAGTCTCTTATATTTCTTATTTTCTTATTACAGATGTTTCTCAAAACTCTGCTGTCATAAATTTTACATTTGCTTGAAAGCCGACACACAGGGCAAAAATGACCAGATAAATCCAAGAAATTGGAGCAATACAACATTATTACTATTTTTCTAGGAACAGGGATTTTTTTTATCTCTACTTCTTTTTTCAAACATTTCCTACAATTTTGCTCTTCTGGTTTTCAAAATCACTTGAAAAGTGATACATATAGTGGAAAAGAGACAAGGTTATTTAACCGTAATTGTGTCTAAAAAATTCTAGCAATACAGCCCTATTTCTAACTGATCTGTTTAGAAATTAGTTTCTTCTTTTTCTTATCTTCTTATTTTAGACGTTTCTCAAAATCCTGCTGTCCCGATTCTCACTTTCACTCTAAAGCGACATACAGTGCAAATATGACAAAAGACAAAGATGCCGGTAATTGTCATAAAAATTAAGACAATAAATACAAATTGCTCTCTTCCTGGTAACCGGTTTCCTTATCTTCTTATTTTAGACATGTTTTTATAATTCTGCTCTCAAGATCAATTTATTTAGACTTTTTTAAGTTTCATAATTCTGCTTTTCTGGTTTTCAAAATCAAGAAAACAAAGATAAAAGCGGATGAAGCTGAAACTTTCAAATCTGAAAAGTGGTAAAGTAACTGAACTGGAAGACTCAGTTGCTATAGGATGTCAAAATTCAGAAGACCAGTCGAATGGATTCACGAGATGCCAGAAAAAAAAGGGAAAAAATACCCAAAGCTCGAACTGACTCTTTCACTTCGACGACAGAGGATACAGAAATGGTTGCTGAAAACATGGCAACCACAAAAAAAGTTTGAATTTGGCTCTTAGAACTAAATGAATGTTGTCAGCAGCTTTCCCTGAGTCAAATATCCCTGCTAAGCTTAAATAATCACATAACTTGAACAGAACAGTCCTGATGATGCGCATGTGAAAGATGTTTTCTTCGGCAAGGACGAATTCAGCCACAGTATTTATCGAAGAAAAGGTAACCACTTCATATAGACAGCTTTGACTCAGATCTGCATACTGTGTACGCTTTGATTTTATGAGTAATTTTTTAAAGTGTTTGAGGTATGAGAATTCTCAAAATTAGTACCGCACTTAGCAAGGTACTGAGGGAATCTATTAGCACTAAAACACCTAAAAGGGCAAGGGTTTGTTGTCGAAAATTACTATCTTGTACTTGACAAGTGCAATAATCCTTTTCAAGGTGGAATTTCTGCCTGAAAAATTGGATGACACTAATTGTTTTCATGCCAGTAAATAGAGCACTGTTGTTTTACCAGAAATATTGATAATTGTGTTAATATCATTGTTTTTGTTTCCATTCATACCTGGATTCGCTCACGTTGCTGCCGTTATTATAGAAATGTTCTCTGTAACTTTTTTTAATTTCCGCCTTTTCAATCACAAACAAACATTTTCATTTTTAAACCACAAATGTTGTTTCCACGCTTTATTTTTAGTGCTTTATTCATTCTCGACGCAACCCCAAATTCCTGAGGGTATTACAGTGAATGCTTCAGCAAAAAAAGTGTTATCTAATCACTCACTAAGTGAAACAATACACAACATTCAATACTTATAAATAAAAAGGCGTGGAATTATTTGTTGCTATTACTTTTATATCTGATATGTTCTACTGTTGATCACTCAACAAGTTGTTAAAAGCATTTTTGGCCCGACCACTAAAATACATTTTACACGGGATAATAAAATGCGTAATTCAACATCAACGCTTCCACGAAATTACCCGCTGAAAGTGGTCTGTTAAATTTTCGATCGTTTCACTCCACCCGATAAGCCCCAAAAACCAACATAAAAGATAAACCGGCTACAACATCTGTTTGAAAATAATAAATTCAAATCTAAAATATACGGCTTAACGCTTTATTAAACCCTTTGTTTCCCCTTGGTTCCCATTAATTGAGCAAATGATAAAAGGTGGCGACCCTTTCTGTTCCCTTAGATCCTCTTTGTGCGGCAGCGATTTCTACAGGCTAATTCAGATAATAAAGGGAGGAAAAATCTAAACAACTTGAGCTTGGTAAAAAGCAATATTTACCGGAAGATGAAGGAAAAAAAGGTTTTTATTTATGGTCACTAAATTCCGAAGGATCGAATGTAAATCCGGCTGAACGACTGTCGATATCTACAGCTGCCTAAAAAAACAAAGAAAACGTTGAATTTTGGATGAGATGGGGATGATTTTCCGCTCTAAAGATATCGGTTTTCCTATATCGAAGGAGCGTTTTCAATTTTATTTATGCCCTTTCCCCACTTTCCGTTCTCATCTAAAGTAGATTAATAGTTTTCATTTTCCGGAAGATTACGTATAGCCCTAGATTCACAACAAACCATAATAATTACTTCTGGCGGTTTAATCACCGAATAATGTTTAGAAATTTCGTGCTGAATTGATGCGAAATTACTTCTGCCATGAAAGCTCAGCGTTGATGGAAGATTGATTACTTTGGCATATCAAGGTAACGAGTTTTCTAATAACATGTAAAAAGCACTTCTCTCATCAACCGCAAAACTTCCAGGAGCTGGAACCATCAAAGACTAAACGCTCAAAGTTGTAACGACCCTCTCGAAATTAAATTCGCCCCCTCAGGCCAACAATGAGCACATTTTTCCTACTTTGCCTGGCAGAGTCCCATTTTCATGATGAACTCACACGCCTAACGGTAGTCCGCCTTTATTATTTCACCCTCAAGAAGGTACGAGTAAGGATCGTATATACGGCGAGTCTCTTTTCCTTATTATTATTATTATTATCTAAAGAAGTTTACAATCCGAGATTATAGGGAGGAAAATAAACCGGGAAAAGTGACGTAATGTTCGACATTAAAATAATTGCTGTGATTATCATTAGGGCTGCAAGCTTGAGAATGAGAAAGTCGAGTAAGTTTATCAAGGGGAAGGGGTTCTTCTGGTTAATGGTTTTTGAGCTTGGGGATAAATTGTGTTTCTGGCGGTGGCAGTTTTGTGAGTTGTTAGTTTTTTGATTGGGTTTATGAAGAGGGGAATTAGTATTAGGCCCGAGGCTGAGACATATTTTAGTACTTAATAATGCAAAACCGATAACAAGTTAAAATCATTGAGGAGTAGCCGAAATATTTGCTGTACACGTTGTTTGCTCTTAAGAATCCGTCAAGTATATGCCAAATATTTTAGAAAAGCTAAAGTCAAGATCAAGTCTTCCAATATCGAAAAAGATGGATATAATTTAGCGATAGGAGGAAGGTTGGTTTAAAAAATTGATAATGATATACGGAATTTGTTTTCCACATACACAAAGAGTAACTAGGTAACACGAAAAAGTGTTGGGATGTCTTGATTTGGAGCCCGAAAATTAAAAACTTAATTCGGTTTCAGTCAGCTTAGTAGTTCTCAGTGTAATTCGAATGCCCTGGGACCTCAGTTTCCAGCCACAAAATAGTACAAAAAGAAAGACGCATTATCGAGCATGTTAATGAGAAAAGAAAGAATAAATTTAATAGGAAAGAAATAAGAATTACTTGTAGCACTAAAACTCAGTTTACAGATTTTATGCGCCAATGAGCAAAAACTACCCGTGAAGTGACAATGGTCATTAGTTTTTTTTTTCAAAATTACAAAAATCTATACAATATGGATGAATTTTGCCCCTTATAGATTATCTACAAATTGTCAGACGCTATTAGAAACTTAAAGTAAGAAAATAAAAGAAAGTTAACAAGAAAGAATTAAAAAACACTTTGGACCTAAAACTGAAATTCAGTTTTAATGGTGGTATTCTCAGAAGCAGCTCGTGAAGTGACCGTAGTCTTTAGTTTTTTTTTCCAACTATGTCCTTTATGGACAGGCTAGAAAGTAGAATTTTCAACTTAGGATTTAGAAACTTCTAAACTCTTAAAGATTTTTACCAACGTATTAATGTTATCATAAAATCAATTAACGAAGTTGTGTTAGTGCTGAAAAGGGGAGTTTTAATATAAGAGCATATTAGAAAAAAGAAGATTTCCTGCTGTGAAAGAAGGAAACATAAATAAGTTCATATAGTTTTATTCTTAAAAACCAAAATTCATATTTCTATTACCGGAATGGATCAACTACCTAATTTTGAAATTTATGAAGGTTTATTTCATTCTTGGCCTTCTTTCTTTAAATATCAGAATCATTAAAGCTAAATTTATTAATAATTTCACTAGCTCCCTTAAAACTGCATCAATCAAATAATTCTTAATTTCAATGCATTGTTTCGTAAGACCATAAAATTCTTAAAATCAACATAATAATATCTTGATTACTAGAGTAATATTACTGAAGCCCTGAAAAGGAAAGATTTTCCTACAAATACGTTCTAACTTCTGCATAAAATTATTGTGATATTGATGACGATACGGTTTTCTTTAATTGTATGTTATGGAAACGCTAAAATATCTCATAGAGAGTTAATATAATGAAAAAAATTGCATAAAAGGTCATTTTTGTTCAGGATTCAATATTGAAAACGCAGAATGGAGATAAAAGAAATAAATTTCAAATTAAAAGTCAAACAGTTATTATTAAACTTAGAGCCGTACGGTTTGAAGGATTATTTCAAATCTATTTGAGTCTCCTCGAACAGCTCGGATTTTAAAAGACACCCAAATGTAGGGATGTCCTCTTACCTAAAAAGAAAAGAAATATAGGACAAATAACTTTGTTGCAGATAACTCGGATTAGTTATTTTTCATTAACTTTTGGGTATTTTGCTTTCAAACATTCATTCGTTTTGATGAGAACGTAAAATAGAATTCAGTAATGCATTTAGCATTGTAACAATAATCGAAAATGGTTTCTCTCTTCAGTATTATTCTGAGCAATTTACCACCAAATGCCTTTGGGTTAGGCAATAGTTTTAAATATTCATTGAAAGGGTGCTTGGCGCATTATCACCGCCCATGCTCACGGACCCTTAACAATAATTCATGAACAACGCGTTTTCTAAACCATTTTCCTCACATCAAACAAACTACATACATAAATCTTCGAACCGGCTGAATTATTTAAAATTTACGTTCCTCATGGCCGCAAATTCCGAGGGTATCGTCTCGGATTTCTGGGAACAATAGCTCGGAAAACAACCATTAAGTATTGCTCGTCTGCCTGCTAATTGGTAACGAGACACTAAAATTGTAAATCTAGAAAATTAAGGGACAAACCGAGTAGAAAATGTCGTCCTGCGTGGATAATATCGGAAATTTATGTATTTGCCTTTTGGTTTAATTAGTATGCGTCAGGGTTAATAAATGGACGATTGGTTTATTTATTGTTTGGTTGCCCTGGTAGTAGAATCATGGAGTAGCATAAACATTAATTAGTTCGGAAAATAAATAGTTTACCGAAATTTAAACAAAAACCGCAAATCAATGCAATACCAGATTGGTTATTTTCACATGTAACTTTGTAATATTTTGATATTTCTGTGTATTTTCCTAAAAGCAGTCTCATGTAAACATCGGGATTATATATCGCTCCCTGCTGTCCGTTTGTCAGCTTTAGATGTACAGTTAGGGTAATGATATACCCTAAAAATACGTATCTTTTTCTTGTTGAATGTACTTTGATTGACGAGAAATCATAAATTTAGCGTTTCGGGCAAGAATTTCCCAATAATTAAGGGGAAAAAATGCGGGACCTCGAAACGATCACAATAAAATTAAGTTCGAAATTACATTCCCATAATGAAGGATAATGATCGGAGTTTACAGCCTTAATAAATTTTTGTCCGCCTCCCGAAATACCCTTTTATCTCGGGCCCAATCTTTGCCGTGGCCTCATAACGCGATATAAATCTAAGTTAATGGTCTTTAGTGTAAGCGAGGCCTTTAATTTCTAGTGCCTCCCTAATACGGCTTTAAAATAATCTTCACTAATTGGAAAGATTGCATGTTGTAATTCGATATTAGTTCGAAGATTCAATTAACACCATTGAACGCCTCTGAAACAAAAGAGTTTTGCACGTAGAGGGATTCCCGAAACAGATAAACTCAAAGCTCTAACGACTCAATGACGCTGTAAAAAGCCAGTTTCCTCCCCAGTGATAATAAACCGGGGCTATTTAATCAGCAGCGTCCGAGTTAACTAATTACGCTAGACGAAAAACTTTTATGTTAATAGCTCTTACGACTAGTCCATTAAAGCTCCTCTGCCAGGGACAGAAAGATTGAAATCCACAGCTCGCGACTCAAGCAAGAGTTGATATTTATTTAACTAGATAGATTATGCGAGTAAAATTTTATGAAAATAATGAAGCAAGATGTTGGGGATAGTTCTGAATAGTGTGATTTTTTATTGTAACCTGATATAGTGTGGCATTTATAGGAAAAAGATGTTAAATTAGAAAACTCCCAACCTTAGCACTCTATTTAATAAGGCCATTGTAAAAATTTTCTTTAAAAAATGATTTTTTTTTAAATCTTTTAGCAAAAAGACCAGTAGTTTCAACACAACAAAAACAGTAGTGTCAAGTCTAGACTGGACATTTTCTGCCCCGGACCAAAAGATCGAAATCCGGAGCTCTGGACAAGAGCTGACATTTATTTATCTAGGTAGATTATACGAAGTTAGTAGGTAGTTCTGAATTGTATGGCATTTATTGGAAAAAAAAAGATAAACTAGAAAATTCTTACCCTTAGTCCATCTATTTAATAAAGTAATTGTAAACATTTTCTTTAAAAAAAATACGTTTTTCAATATTTCAGCAAAATACCAGTAGTTAGTTTCAACACAAAAAAACAATAGCCTTAAGTCTGTAATGGAAATTTTCTGCCCCAGATCATACGTTCGACATCCGAAGCTCCGGAGTCAAGTAAGAGTTGATATTTATTCTTCTAGGTAGATTATACGAATGAAACATTACGTTAGTTGGTTAGTTTTGAGTTTTGTGGCATTTATTGTAAAAAATAATTAAATTAGAAAACTCCCACCCTTAATCCATCTATTTAATAAAGTAATTGTAAAAACTTTCTCTAAAAAAATGAGTTTTTTTTAATATTTCAGCAAAAAGACTTCAGTAGTTTCAACACAACAAAAACAGGAGCTTCAAATCTGGAATGGACATATTCTGCCCGGATCAAAAGATTGAAATCCGGAGCTCCGGAGTTAAGTAAGGGTTGAGATTAATTTTTCTAGGTAGATTATATGTATAAAACATTATGTTAGTAGGTAGTTCTGAATTGCGTGGCATTTATTGGAAAAAAAAATAAATTAGAAATCTCCCACTAATAATCCATTGATTTAATAAAGTAATTGTACATATTTTCTCTAATTTTTTTTTTATTTTAATATTTCAGCAAAATGACCAGTAGTTTCAACACGACAAAAACACTAGTTTTAAGTCTGGAATGGACATTTTCTGCTACGGACCAAAAGATTTAAATCGGAGCTCTGAAGTCAAGTAAGAGTTGACGTATATACGAATAAAAGAACATGTTAGTTGGTAGTTCTGAATTGGGTGGGATTTACTGGAAAAAAAAATTAGAAACCTCCCACCCCTAAACCATCCAATTACTATAGTAATTATAAACACTTTATTAAAAAAAAATGAGTTCTTTAAATATTTTAGCAAAAAGACCAGTAGCTTCCACACAACAAAAGCAGTAGTTTCAAGTCTGCAGTGGACATTTCCTGCCCCAGACTAAAATATTGAAATCCGTAGCTCCGGAGTCAAGTAAGAGTTGGCATTTATTTATGTAGGTAGATTATACGAATAAAACAGTATGTTACTAGGTAGTTCTGAATGTTATAACATTTGTTAAAAAAAAAATTAAATTATAAAACTCCCACCCTCAATCAATCTTTTTAATAAAGTAATTGTAAACATTTTCTTTAAAAAAATTATTTTTTTTTTATTTCAACAAAAAGAGCAGTGGTTTCAACACAACAAAAAACAATAGTTTCAAGTCTGGAGTGGACATTTTCTGCCCCGGACCAAAAGATCGAAATTCGGAGCTCGGGACAAGAGTTGACATTCACTTTTCTAGGTAGATTATACAAAGTTAGTAGGTAGTTCTGAATTGTGTGGCAATTATTGGAAAAAAAGATAAATTAGAAAACTCTCACCCTTAATCCATCGATTTAATAAAGTAAGTGTAAACATTTTCTTTAAAAAAATATGTTTTTTCAATATTTCAGCAAAAATACCAGTAGTTAGTTTCAACATAAAAAAACAGTAGCTTTAAGTCTGTAATGGATATTTTTAGCCCCGGACCAAACGTTTGAAGTAAAGTCAGAGTTGATATTTATTTACCTACGTAGATTATACGAATAAAACATTATGCTAGTTGGTTAGTTCTGAGTTTTGTGGCATTTATTGGAAAAAAATAAACTAGAGAACTCCCACCCTTAATCCATCTATTTAATAAAGTAATTGTAAACTTTCTCTCTAAAAAAATGAGTTTTTTTAAATATTTCAGCAAAAAGACCAGTAGTTTCAACAAAACAAAAACAGGAGATTCAAGTCTGGAATGGACATTTTCTGCCCGGATCAAATGATTGAAGTTCGGAGCTCCGGAGTTAAATAAGGGTTGAGATTAATTTTTCTAGGTATATTATATGTATAAAACATTATATTAGTAGGTAGTTCTGAATTGTGGGGAATTTATGGGAAAAAATATATTAAATTAGAAAACTCCGACCCTTAATCCATCAACTTAGTAAAGCAATTTTACAAATTTCCTTTAAAATTGTTTATTTTAATATTTCAGCAAAATGACCAGTAATTTCAGCACAACAAAAACAGTAGTTTTAAGTCTGGGATGGATATTTTTTGTCCCGTACCAAAAGATTTAAATCCGGAGCTCCGAAGTCAACTAAGAGTTGACATTTATTTATCTAGGTAGATTATACGAATAAAAGATTATGTTAGTTGGTAGTTCTGAATTGTGAGGCATTTATTGGAACAAAAATGTTAAATTAGAAAACCTCCTCACTTAATCCATCTATCTAATACGTTAGTTGTAAATTTTTTTTTCTAAAAATGAGTTTTTTTTCATATTTTAGCAAAAAAAAACAGTAGTTTCAACACACCAAAAACAGTACTTTCAAGTCTGGAATTGAAATATTCTACCCCGGACCAAACTAAGAGTTGATATTTATTCATCTAGGTAGATTATACGAATAAAACGTTAGTTGGTTAGTTCTGAGTTTTGTGGAATTTATGGAAAAAAAATAAATTAGAAAACTCTCACCCTTAATCCATCTATTTAATAAAGTAACTGTAAACATTTTCTTTAAAAATATACGTTTTTTCAATATTTCAGCAAAAATACCAGTAGTTAGTTTCAACATAAAAAAACAGTAGCTTTAAGTCTGTAATGGATATTTTTAGCCCCGAACCAAATGTTTGAAGTAAAGTCAGAGTTGATATTTATTTATCTAGGTAGATTATACGAATAAAACATTATGCTAGTTGGTTAGTTCTGAGTTTTGTGGCATTTATTGGAAAAAAATAAACTAGAGAACTCCCACCCTTAATCCATCTATTTAATAAAGTAATTGTAAACTTTCTCTCTAAAAAAATGAGTTTTTTTAAATATTTCAGCAAAAAGACCAGTAGTTTCAACAAAACAAAAACAGGAGATTCAAGTCTGGAATGGACATTTTCGGCCCGGATCAAAAGATTGAAGTTCGGTGCTCCGGAGTTAAATAAGGGTTGAGATTAATTTTTCTAGGTATATTATATGTATAAAACATTATATTAGTAGGTAGTTCTGAATTGTGGGGAATTTATGGGAAAAAATATATTAAATTAGAAAACTCCGACCCTTAATCCATCAATTTAATAAAGCAATTGTACAAATTTGCTTTAAAATTTTTTTTTAATATTTCAGCAAAATGACCAGTAGTTTCAGCAAGACGAAAACAGTAGTTTTTAAGTCTGAAATGAACATTTTCTGCCCCGTACCAAAAGATTTAAATCCGGAGCTCCAAAGTCAACTAAGAGTTGACATTTATTTATCTAGGTAGATTATACGAATAAAATATTATGTTAGTAGGTAGTTCTGAATTGTGTGACATTTAATGGAAAAAAAATAATTAGAAACCTCCCACCCCTAAACCATCCAATTACCATAGTAATTATAAACATTTTATTAAAAAAATGAGTCTTTTAAATATTTTAGCAGAAAGAGCAGTAGCTTCCACACAACAAAAACAGTAGTTTCAAGTCTGTGGACATTTCCTGCCCCGGACTAAAATATTGAAATCCGTAACTCCGGAGTCAAGTAAGAGTTGGCATTTATTTATGCAGGTAGATTATACGAATAAGACAGTATGTTACTAGGTAGTTCTGAATGTTATGACATTTGTTGGAAAAAAAATTGGAATTAGAAAACTCCCACCCTCAATCAATCTTTTTAATAAAATAATTGTAAAAATTTTCTTAAAAAAAATAACTTTTTTTATATTTCAACAAAAAGACCAGTGGTTTCAACACAACAAAAAACAGTAGTTTCAAGTCTGGAGTGGAAATTTTCTGCCCCGGACGAAAAGATTGAAATCCGGAGCTCCGGAGTCAAGTAAGTGTTGACATTTATTTATCTAGGTAGAGTATACGAATAAAATATTATGTTAGTTGGTAGTTCTGAATTGTGTGGCATTTATTGGAAAAAAATGCTAAATTAGAAAACTCCTACCCTTAATACGTATATTTAATAGAGTAATTGTAAATATTTTCTTAAAAATTATTAGTGTTTTTTAAGATTTCAGCAAAATATCAGTAGTTTCGACACAACAAAAACAGTAGTTCCAAGTCTGGAATGGATATTTTCTGCTCCGGAAGAAAGATTGAAATCCGGAGCTCCGGATTCAAGTAAGGGATGACATTTATTTATCTAGGTAGAGTACACGAATAAAACAATATGTTAGTAGGTAGTTCTGAATTATGTGGCGTTTATTGGAAGCAAAATGTTAAATTAGAAAATTCCCACCCTTAGTCCATCTACTTAATAGAGTAATTGTTAACATTTTTTTTAAATTATTTTTTTTAACATTTCTGCGAAAAACACAATAGTTTCGACCCAACAAAGACAGTAGTTTCAAGTCTGGAATGGACATTTTCTACCCCAGATCAAAAGATTGAAATCCGGAGCACCGGATTCAAAAGGGTTGACTTTATATATCTAGGTAGATTATACGAATAAAACATTATGTTAGTAGGTAGTTCCGAATTGTGTGGCATTTATTGGAATATAAATGTTAAATTAGAAAACTCCCACCCTTACTCCATCTGTTTAATTAAGTATTTGACCAAATTTTCTATTAAAAAATTTTGTTTTTTTAAATATTTCAGCAAAAGGGCCAGTAGTTTCAACACAACAAAACAGTAATTTCAAGTCTGCAAGGGACATTTTCGATCTTGTACCAAAAGATTGAAATCCGGAGCTCCGGTGTAAGCAAGAGTTGACATTTATATGTCTAGGTAGATTATACGAATAAAACAATATTTTAGTAAGCAGTTCTGAACTGTGTGGCATTTATTGGAAAAAAATAGTGAAATTAGAAAATTCCCACCCTTAATCCATCTATTTAATGAAATAATTTTAAACATTTTCTTAAAAAAAATTTGTTTTTTTTTTAATACACTGCGCGGAAATATTAACGAATATCTTAAATATTTCCTAACTTTTGAACGTGAATATTTTTTCAGTCGGTGATCCGATTTGAATATATTTTTCACCGAATTGTAGTTCTGTTCTTGGACAAAATCTGTGTTACAAGACTAGAAAAAAAAATACACAAACATATAGTACAGTGTGTTTAAACCGTAATATGTTTTCTTCGTCAAAGTTTAAGTCATTCTGCGGGCGAATAGTGGTAGCCATCGAGTAGATCAGATAGAAAGCAGACATGCGGTGTTTAATCGTCTTCTTAGGCCGTGCAAACAAAATTTTATTAAAACTTGACTGCTCTGTTTATTTTGTCACTTATGTCAGTTCCCTTAAAGTTACCATTAAAAATGGCTCAAAGCCTACGTGTTGCCTGAAATCTCACCAAAGAAGAATGTGCTGCTTCTTTGGCACTTGTGGAAGTAGGGTACTCACAAGTTCATGTCGCTTTTCGATTTGGAGTTTTAAAATCGGCGATCTCCAGAGCACTGGTGCGGTATCGAGAAACCGGAAGGAACGGCAGAAGAATAATTGGTCAGGGGCGACAAAGGTGACAACAAATAACCAGGATCGTTTTTTACGAAAACAAGCGCGAATCGATTCACCACAGCACCGCACTCCAAGAGGAATTTTCTCAGCGATACCATTTCAGAATTAGTCCCTTACCAAGAGTGGTTCATCGAAGGCAACGAATTCAGTTTGCTCAGGTGCATCAAAATTGGGGAGAATGAGAATGGAGAAATGTCATATTTTCAGACGTGTCGATATTTTGCCTTTTCAGTGATAATCGTCGAAGGAGGGCGATACGCTCAATGTAATATTGTCGGAATTGTTAGCTATGGAGGTGGATCTGTTATGGAGTGGGGTGGCATCAGTATGGATGCTCGTACTGATTTAGTAGTGATAAGGACGGGCGTCTGACAGCTGACACATGCATAAGAAACATTTTGGAACCGCATGTGGTGCCACATGACCGTTTTATAGGGGATGAAATGTTATTTATGCAGGATAAGTGCACATCCACATGTAGAGAGGGTAGTACAACATTATGTCCAACAAGTCGAAAATAGAACTTTGGGATGGCCACCAAGAACCTTTATTGGACTATTAGACCATAGAACATTTATGGGACTATATGGGTCGATGAATGAACTTTCAATAAGGCTTACAGAAATATGGACTCAAGTTGTTCAATCGATCGAGTTGATCAATCAAGTCTTTATTAGAAATTTGATTTCAAGCATGCCAAGAAGATGTGCCGTAGTAATCCGGCCAAGGGGAGGCAATACACATTATTAATTTTATTTCTATTAATTATGTTTTAAAGGTTTTTGCATTCCCAAGAAAAAGGTATTTTTTGTTTTCATGTCCAAGGATATTGTTTCTAGTTCAGTTATGTCTCTTTATGGAGTTTCTTTATGACAAAATAAACAGATTTATTAACTTGCAATAAAATTTCGTTTGCAGAGCCTCCGGTCAAAAAAGTTTAAAAAAATTTCGTATGACAAATGTGACCGGTCATAAAAAACTTAGTATCTCTCGAACGGCTCAAGGTAAACAGACAATTAAAGATACAAATTACTCAGAAGACATGGGGCTATAACACGGTATATTTACCTTCTATCTAATTTTCTCGATGTTGCCCACAGGAAGATTTAAACTTTGACAAAAAAACATGACACTATTTGAACACCCTGTACAATACGTTTGTTTAATTTCTTATTGCTTATCTGAACATGTTCTATGTGTCTGTTCTATATCCTGAACTATTATAACTTGAATTTTGTCCAAAAATAGAGCTACGATTTGGTAAAAGAATTATTGAAATCGGATAACCGACTGAGAAAATATCCACAGTCAAATATTAGGAAATATTTAAGGTATGCGCTAATTTTGCAGCGTAGTATATTTCAGCAAAATGATCAGTAGTTTCTATACAATAAAAACAGTAATCCGGAGCTCCGGATTCAAGTAAGAGTTGACATTTATTTCTCAAGGTAGATTATATAAATAAAACATTTTGTTAGTAGGCAGTTCTGAATTGTGTGGCATTTATTGGAAAAAAAAATAAATTAGAAAACTCCTACCCTTACTCCATCTATTTAATTAAGTAATTGTCCAAATTTTCTTTTTAACAAATTAGTTTTTTTAAACATTTCAGCAAAAGGACCAGTAGTGTCAACACAACAAAACCAGTAGTTTCAAGTCTGCAATAGACGTTTTCTACTCCGGACCAAAAGATTGAAATCCGGAGCTCCGCAGTTAAGTAAAAGTTGACATTTATATATCTAGGTAGATTATACGAATAAAACAATATTTTAGTGGGTAGTTCTGACTTGTGTGGCATTTGTTGAAAAAAATATATAAAATTAGAAAACTCCCACCCTTATTCCATCTGTTTAATAAAGTAATTGTAAACATCTTATAAAAAAGAGCATTTTTAATTTTTCAGCAAAAATACCAGTAGTTTCCACACATCAAAAGTAGTGGTTTCAAGTCTGGGATGGACAGTGTCTTCTCCGGACCAAAAGATGGAAATCCGGAGCTCAGGATTTCAATCTAGGTAGTTCTGAATTGTGTGGCATTTATTGAAAATAAGGAAGTTAAATTAGAAAACTTCCACCCTTAATCCCACTATTTAATAAAGTAATCACATTTTCTTTTAAAAAGTTAGATTCTTTTAATATTTCCATAAACAAACCAGTGCAACACAACTAAAACAGTAGTTCCAAGTCTGGAAGCAAGTCAAGTAAGTGTTGACATTTATGTATCAAAGTAGATTATACGAATAACACATTGTGTTGGTAGGTAGTTCTGTATTTTGTGGCCATTAATTGGAAAAAAATTCAAATTAGAAAACTTTCACCATTAATTCATGTAATTAATACAGCAATTGTAAACATTTTTTTTTTAAATGAGTTTCTTCAAATATTTCAGCAAAAAGACCAGCAGTTTTGACACAACAAAATCAGTAGTTTCAAGTCTGGAATTGACATTTTCTACCCTGGACCAAAAGATTGAAATCCGGAGCTCCGGACTCAAGTAAGAGTTGCCATTTATTTACCTATGTATATCATACGAAGTTAGTAGGTAGTTCTGAATTGTGTGGCATTTATTTGAAAAAATAAGTTGAATTAGAAAACTCCCACCCTGAATCCATATAGTTAATTAAGCAGTTGTAAATATTTTCTTAAAAAAAAAACGAGTTCTTATAAATATTTCTGCAAAAAGACCAGTAGTTTCAACACATTTGGACACTTTCTGCCCCGGACCAAAAGATAGAAATCCGAATCTCCGGAGTCAAGTAAAAGTTGCAAATAAAACATTACGTCAGGAGGTAGTTCTGAATTTTGTGGCAATTATTGAAAAAAAGAAAAAAATAAATTAGAAAACTCCCACCCTTAATCCATCTATAGTAACCAATAGTAAATATTTTCTTAAAAAAATTAGGTTTTTTTAATATTGCAACAAAAAATCCTTAGTTTCAACACAACAAAAACAGTAGTTTCAAGTCTGCAATGGTGATGTGTGGCATTTATTGTAAAAGAAGTTAATTTGTAACACTCCTACCCTTAACCCATCTATTTAGTAAACTCATTTTACAAATTCTCTTTTTAAAAATTAGATTTTTTAATATTTCAACAACAAGACCAGTAGTTTCAACACAACGAAAGCGGTAGTTTCCAAGTCTGCAATGAACAGTTTTTCATTCAAGACAATCAAGAAGTGAGCCGGCATCAGGACGTCTTGTTCATGGCGTTGGGAGAGAGTGGAACAAGAGGTTAGAAATTTAAAGCAGCCTCAACTTTCAACCTTTAAACGTTAAAGAAGCGATTTCCATAATCCTTTGAAGATTGCGTGAAGCACGACTTTACACCCTCCTCCCATATACCACCAAAGTTAGCAGACCTCGGGAAAATAAACATCCACGTAATTATTCAATTGTAAATAATCTTAGTGCCTTGGTTTTATAAAAATGTGTTTAGTTCTGCATTGACGCTTACAAAGTTTAAAACATTGTAACATTTTTATTTACGAACCATATAAATTCGAACTTAAATTTATAATTCACATAACGTTCTGATGATTTTTAATAGTGTATTAAATACTTCAATGTCTGAATGATTATATTACATATGTCATGGTCAATATTACCCAAGTTCCTTATACAACAGCACTTCAAAATAATTCAAGTCCTGCCCTGCTTCTTATTCACATTTCGTTCCTAAATCCGACACATACCCCCAATGCTCTCTTTATATGAATCTTGAACTAGGTCCTTCCATCTCGGCCGTCGACGAACGTCCACCTATTTTCGCCATTTTTGGCATTAGAGCAGTATTAGGCAACAAGAGTATTAGATTCAACGCTACAAGAGTTTTAAGTGTGGTCTGCCACAAAGAGAAATATTGAATTTAAGAGCTCCGGATTCAAGCAAGAGTGAAGAAAAGTATTTTTCTAGGATCGTAATTCGAATAATACATCATAGAATGAACGTAACTAAATTTTATTGTAAATTCTAAATTGTGCAGCATTTATAGGAAAGAAAGTGCAACATTAGAAAACTCCCGCCCTTGATCCATCAACTTAATAAAGCAATTTTCTCTTGATAAGGCACTTCTTGTTTTAACATTTAAATAACAAGACCAGCGGTTTCATCACGGGGTGCACTTAAAACAACCCCGAAGTCCATAGTTTTTCCAATGCAAACAGTCGGAATGGATTTTCGATGCGGAAGGGGCGAGCGTCACCCCGGAAATGGAAGAGCAACCGGTCGGTCCGACGATTGATTTTGAATTTCCATATAAATTCGAAGTTTTCCAGTTCGGAGGTGCTGCTCGGGCCGCTCAAAAGCCAAGTCAGTCGTCAAAATAAAACGTTATCCTTGTTTAAGAATTTCAACAAGTCTCCTCGCTCCTATAAATTCCTTATCACATGATCGAACTAAGGCGAGCTGATTTGGCAGTTTAACGAGCGAATAGTGATTTTTAGGTTCTCAAATGGTTGTAAATTTGAGTCGCTTTTAAAATATTCAACATACGAACAAAACTTACAAAGAAATATGTTGTCTATAGGATTTATATAAAAAAAATCTTGCAAGTTTTCATTTATCTTCCCTGTCTACTTGTAGCTCGCTTAAACCAGAACAATTACCTTAGCAGTTTAATGCCCCTAATTAGTGATAAATTAAAGGGGTGTCATCACCATAGAGCTGACGAAATTGCCGTAATGGCCGATTCAAAGTACGATCGAGAATTTATGAAGCCGACGTTGCAATCCTCGTAATGGGCTTATTTGCCAATTGAACTGTACCTAACTTTGGGAGTATCTTACTGACAGAAGCTATTAATTACTTAAGTTGGGAAGTGTTGCCGTACGTCGGATCGGAGACACTAATTGTCATTAATTTGCAATCTGCGCCAAAATGGTACAAGCTTTGTAATATTTAAAACACTGGTGCATTAAAAGGTCACTTTTTACTCCAAAATCAGTTCAAAAATTATACTTTCTGCACGCTCCCAGACAAAAAAAAAGTATTGTTTGTTTTTTCTGTGAGGACAAAAAATTACCATAATCGATTCCACGATGTTTTAAAGCCCAATTTATTTTCTGTGCCAGGAATGCCTAACAGAATTTTAAATATCCATTAAGTTTCCATTGAAAAAATTAATGAACGTGGAGTTCCCCCATCGGGGACGTTCTTCGATTGATAATTTTGCATTAATTAAAAAGGGTTGGGAAATTGCTGTGCCACACGCGCTGAATATGCAATAATACCAAGCCAGGGCTTAATAAATAAAAACTCAATCTGTAGGGCGGCAATCATCTCTTTCCCTTCCCGATTCTTTTCACTAAATTAACCCCGGAGAGTTAATGAATCCTACCCGGCCTTCCATTTTCCACCATTATAATTCATCGATGCAATTTATTCGATCGACATTGGCGATCCAATCAAAATATACATTTGGACACGAATACTAGATTACAGTGTTGTAGAGATTGATGTTAACAACGTCATTGTGGTTTCAACGAATGCCATTTTAGGCTTTTCCTGTCCGCTGGAAATCGTGATAAAAGCGGCTGATCAAATATCCGGAAGGCAAATTTGCACGGGGCAAAAGTTCGCGGTTTATGAATACTTTGCAGCTGTTTTTTTTTGTGCTTAAAAAATCGACCGAGCATTGTTTGACGTGCCAAATTGGCGTAAAATTCGGTTCAATGGCCTATTGGCTCGGCCAGTGTGCTTACCATTGGTAATTTGGTTTAAATATTTGCGGCTTAAAATCGATGACTGGAGCGATTCACACGTACTTTCTAGTGCCACAGAGCGATGTTGTGGATTTAATGTTTCCAAAACGTTAATGCAAAAAAAAATTCCTTTATATCCCAACGCAGAGAGATGGTCAAATGTTCCAGTCCGATTATACCGCTATTAATATAGCTTGAATATTTTGGTACATTTTTGGGTGGTCGATTAGCTAATCAGATTATTTCACCAGTAATTTTATGTCGGCATTCTTGATTTTCGAAATTAGTTGTTAGTTGTTTATTGGCAAATGCCGAGACCCGAATCCCGTTTTTTGAATCGCCCGCATTAAATACTTTCTGTTTCTGGAACCCACGAAAACAATCTCAAAAGGCAAAATGGCATAATATGAAGTTAGCAACCGACACACACTGGCGCATATTCAAGATTTCGTGGTCAATATTACTTAGTTAGTGATAAGTTAATTTCGATAATGAAACAAGGTGTAAGAGATATATCGATGTTTAGTAATACTAAGTTTAATGTAACTGTAAGTTATAAACAATTATAGGACAATTTCTACAGGGTGTTATGGTATAATTAATACTCACCAGGAGTCCCACTTTAATAATGTAACAAATTATATCCAGTATTAAGACAGATATAAGGAAAGTGCAAATAGAATCGTTTAATTAATTTCTTTTGAGTAGTTCAGTTCAATAATAAAAAAAAAATTCAGACACGAAATTTTTAATCCCTTACAGAGTTATTCAAATTTACAGTTCATCATTGGAATTTCGTCAACCGAAAAAGAGATACAGATTTAGTTAAATTTGGGCAAAATTTCGCATTTGCGTGTCTATCACAATGATATTTTAAAGTTTCTAAAGTTTTGACTACCTCCGAAGAATTCAAAAACTTCTGAAAACTATTCGAAAAAAAACCGAAATTTACAAAAATTATTTTGTTTTCATGAACTCCATTAAAGCTATATTCTGAAATAAATTGAGCATTCTCGTGGTCACTTTTTGTGATCTACATTACAGTATTGTTTATTTTTTAGTCAGACGTTTCCACTTTTCTGGAGCATTAGCAAGGTAAATTTTTTGAAATTTGGCTGTTACATTTGGAAGTTGAAAGCCCTTTTGATTACAAATTTTTTGATGTGTAGCACTTCATGCTTTCGTTAGAGTTTATGTTCTTTTTAACGATTTACTTACTTTTACACAGAAAATTCAGGTTACTGAAATATTGCTTTTATCATTATTGGAATCTCAGAGGATTTTCTCGAAAAGTATTGAAATTAGAAAAAAAAGTGTTATACTTTGTTGATTGAATATTTAACGAGGCATCCAAATCTCCAATAAAATACAGGGTGTTCCATTGAAAAAAATTAAGTTTACGTCAAAAAGTACGTTTTTGCTTCACGCTGTACATATTAGTAAATTGACATTAAAAACACCTTTCCAAACCATGAACTTTTTATCTGATACCCTTTTCTCTAAAATGTACAGGGGTGGAGATATTTTGTGTCTAAGTAGAGTTGGGACACCCTGTATATTGTTAGAACTTTTTATTTTCTTGCCTGACACACAATCTTGTAGATTTTTTTTCTGATATCTCTAAATACAATCTAAAATGTTTTCGGGGCTTTTTCCGGTTTTCTCTTTAAATAAGTTCAAAAAATCAATAAAACAATTCGGAATCGTTAGATTTTTGTAAGTTTAGAAACAACATCTTGTTGAGTATTAAAATTTGCCTGTTTGTCTCAATTTAACTAAGTTGACGGATTTAAATAATCCATATACCACGCTATAAATTAATCGTTAAAAATGCCATAAACTTTAACAAAAATGTATTAAATAAATATGTATAAAAAGGTTACATATATCGAGTCGAATCGTCGGAACACAAACTGAATAATACCGTCCTATAGATGTTAAAAAGTACCCAGGATGTTAAATTTATTTTAAAAATAATGTCCCAACTAAATTCAGGAAAAAAATAAAACTAATTTCGTATATTTCAGTTTTTTCGAATATTTTCGGAAGCAGTCAAAATTTTGAAATGTCATTAAGGTCTTCACCCAAATGCGCAACTTTGCCCGATTCAATCGAAGCTGTATCTCGTAAGGTTTACGAGGTCTCAATGATGAGCGGCGAATTTAAAAAACGTATGAAAGGTAAATAGGTACATAAAAAAAACTTTTAAGGCTAACGAGACTCATTTCATTGTGGAAATATACCATGTATATAGGGAATGTTTATTTGAAAACAGCATCTAGTTGGTTGTGATATGCCAAAAGTAAAGAGTGGAGACAAACAAAGTTCATTTATTTTGATTATGTATTCTATTCCTATCAAAAAATTCATAGATTTCTAGATGATTATATTGCGCTTTGCATCCTATCAGTTCTAGATGAAGTTTTCTAATGAACACGGTGTATATACTTGGGGGTTCTCTGGTTCAAAAGGAAACAATATGTCAAACTTTCATTAAGAATATCTTCTGGTTTCGAAGCTATTTGTTGAAAAAAATGCGTGAAAGCAACCGGAAACTTTTTCTTAAAGAAAGTTTTTTCAAATCATTTTTTTTAACTAGAGAATGTCGCAGTACACTTTTGATTACCTGTATGCGGAGTTTTAATTAGAAAAAGTCATCTAGAAGGCTATGAATTTTTGAGAGAAAATATGTCACAATCAAAATAAATGGACTTATTGTTCTTTCATCCTTGTCTTTTGACATTTCACAGTCAACTAGATGATGATTTTAAAATAAACACCCCCTACTCTCTTCCTTGACTTTTGCAAATATAATTAGGTGGATTTTTGGGTATAAGTTTTGGTTATTATTAAATAAAAAATTATGGAGCCTTGATAGAAATGCATCGTAAATTTTCCTAACTGGTCGCTGTCCGAACGAACATTTGCTCATGTACATGTACGGGGTGTTCATTATAAAATTTCATCTAGCGAGCTATGAAATTTTGACAGAAAAGGATGACATAATCAAAATAAATGGACTTTTGTTTCTCTCGTATGGAAAACAACCGTTTTTGGATACGATTTAGCACTATTCACTATTTTTGCACTAAATGAAAAATAAGGATATAACAAGTAGCTGAAAAGCTGGCTTTTTCCTGGCATTAGTCCTCGAAACAATTTTTATAAAATCTCAACGAGCAATTCCGAGAAACTATTTATTTCTGACCAGATTTTAGTTAAGTTTAGTGCACGCACAATGTACTAAGGCGCAACTTTAGGTTTTTAAATTTTTCTACAAATTATGAGTTCTCATATCACTTATTATAATACTCTCAACCCTCATCAACTCATTTAATACATCAGAATTCTCCATCAAATATAAAATTCTCAACCCACTTGAATTAAGCTAATAAAACAGAATCTTCTATCCGATGTGGAAATGAGCTCTTTTTGCGTCTGTTGAATTTTGCATAACACTGTTCAACATTTTTCCATTCATCCATCGAAAAAGATAAAGCAAGCAACTGCAACTGAAGCCCTTAAAATATTTAGTCAATTGAGTTGTTAAACTCTGAACTCTCACCAATGTACTTATAAATATTTTTTATATCTCATATGGAAAATGCCCTACTAGATATGCTTTAGCACTATTCAAAATTTTTCAAGTTCAAATCACAAGTTCACTATTTATTTACTAAAGGAAAAAATCAGGATAAAATAAGTAGCTGAAGAGCCCGCGCCCTTGAGTGAAATTTATGAGTCCCTGTGTCAATTTTTTATAAAAATCTCAACAAGCAGTTCTGAGCAATTATTTATGTCTAACCACGCTTTGCTTCAATTTAGTACACGCACAATGTAGTAAGCTGCAACTTTAGGTATCTAAATTATGAATTCTCGTGTCACTTTTTATAAAACTCTCAACCCTCATCAATTGGTTTAATATGGCAGAATACTCAATCAAACATAAAACTCTCAGACCACTTGAATCTAGTTAATAAAACAGAATTTTGTAAAAACTTTGTCGAAAACGGCTTTCTGCATATGCTGATTTTTACGTAATACTATTCAAAATGTTTCCATTTAACTGACAATTAAAATCAAGCAAATCAAGCGCCAGCATTTTCGAGTCAAAATTATGAATTTTTGAGTCAATTGTTATAAAACTCTTAACCCTCAGCAATTTAGTTATTAAAAAATATTTTTTATCTCTTATGGAAATGCAGTTTTTCGATACGTTTTAGCACTAGTCACAAATTCCTCAATTATGCAGCATTGAGAGCTAGCACTGAAAGCATTAGCAAGCGATGAAATTTTGACAAAAAAGGATGACATAATCAAAATAAATGGACTTTTGTTTCTTCATCCTTTTCTTTTGACATTGCACAGCCAACTAGATAAAGTTTTATAATGAACACCTCGTACTTTAAGAAGGCTACAACCCTCTTCTCACAGTTTTGCTTAAAAAAGGATTTTTTTCTAGTCTAATATGTGAGTTCGAAGGAGTGTTAAATAAGCACCCTGTATAAAAATTCTGGATGAGGATTTTACCTTTTATATAATGAATAAAGAAACGTAAAGAATACCAAAATACTAATTAAGAAATAAAATATTTCCAAAGTTTTTTTGCACCTACTGATATTATAAAAATTTAAATGGTTAGGTAGTGTTCTTCTTCCCATTCACATTTACATTACTATTCTAGGAAAAGTCGCAAGTGGTCGCACAAAATTTTAATAGAAAATCTTACAAGACATCCTTTTTATAAGTTCTTACTTTATTACAGAAAAACTGTTTTAAACAAAAAATATATATCCTAGAGAAAGGGGCAAACATAATTTCTTTTTGTACTTCCACACGGTGATACAAATACCTCTGACATCAAAATTTGATAACAAGTTTTACGTATTTGACGGAAATAGATGATAAAGCAAATACAATGATAAAGCAAATACATTCAGCAATACGATATATGGCGAATATTGTGTCATTAGGGTGAAATTTTGATAAGACTTATTTCTAAAATATGCGCCTTAAAAATTATCACATACCGTAAATTGAAAGGATATTCAAGGGGCCAACTTTGAAGTAACATACTGTCTATTTACAGTATTTATCTTTAGAGAAATAGATCGATTGTTAAAGGGGGATAATTAGTCAAATAAAATTAAATAATTACTTACAAATGTAATTAATTTTATTTTTTTTCTATAATGACCAAAAAATTGTAAAAATGCGCCAGTGTGCGACGGTTAAACATTTAATGGCTGCCATTTAAAATTAATCAACGTATTTTGGAATTTGATTCCTGTCTCCGGTTAATCGTCACTCAAAAGATCCATTCAGGCGATTAAAAGGATAATCAGTGTTCAAATAATTTAATGGAAATTCCAACTAACGGGCCTTAACCTAACTATTAATTTGACGGGATTTAGGAGTATTGCGCTTAGGTAGGGCAAATTTCAAAAGTGATCAATACATTTACCGGTTACATCTACCGGTAGATCGCTGGTAATTCCGGTTATACCGGAATTTAAGCCATTTTACGGTCAATTTAGAAACGGTTTGATTCACCAATGACATTTTTTTTAATAGCTGTCAATCTCAACGGTAATCTTGTTTTGTTTGTTGTTATTACTGTTCTTCTTATAGCGAAATCGATATTATTAAGATAATTTTTATTTGTAAGAATTTGCTTTATTAGTTGTCCTAGTCCTAGGTCCTTAGGTACCTACCCCAGTTCATATAAAAAAAATTATGATTTCTTTTGGAAATCACAAACATTTTTAACGTGCGACACATAACATACGCATAAGGCTGTATGCATTGTATAAACCAGTATTAAAGAGAAACTTGCTTGTGCTCTTCTAGATACCTACTATAAGTGTTTTGAAGAACTAGGTGAGATCCAGTTCTTTAAAATGAACCCATCTTCTCCAAAAACCGGCTTCCACGATTTCAATGTCGAGTCGTCCATTATGATTTACAATTATTATTAATTATCACCAACTCCAAAACTAAACAACACGACTAGGTAGTTATAAAATTTAAATTTAGAAATTTTCATTGAATTTCAGACTGTAAACTGTAAAAATAGTTTTTTTATAGAAAGGCACACCACAAACTACAAAATTACACTTCTCTAGACCGGTACATTCGGTAAGCTACCGATAGCGAACCGACAATTCCACCGGTTAATTTAGAAACGGTCACTTTTTGGTATAATATGGTGACAATTGAAACGAAATGGTAGCTGATCGGTTTAACCGGTAGATCCACCGGTGAGTTTTGGAATTTACCCGTACAGAAACGAACGGGCTTTCCAAAAATGTGGTCGGCGGTATATGCGGGGGGGGGGGGGGGGGGGAGGGTTGACAGTTACCCAAATTTACGACGGGTTCACCGTAGATCTGGGGCTATGTGGAGTATAATGCTCCGCAGATGTAGATTTCCTCATATTGTAGATGATAAATTTTGAAGTCTAATTCCGATAAGTTAAATAGGAAAATATAATAAAAAACGCAAATTTGAGACGGTTTTTTTTTTAATTTTTTGTACTCAGGTCAATTTCTTGGCCTCCTACCACCATAGCTAGACAACTGGCCCCATGAGCATGGTACCTGGGGAAAGGGCATATCACTGGGAACTTTCAACCCTATGCCCCTCCAGAGACGGAGTAATACAGTACGAGTAACAAATTTTTAAAAACAGGTAAGAAACTGTATCCAAAATAGAATAAATTCGATTTTTACGAAAACTATGGCGGAGCTCCGTTTCGGTTGTAAATGTATAACTGGAAGACATGGAAGGAAAAATAAGCAGTTGTTAGATTTGGTCTTTGGTCTAGCTCTTATACCGGGCGAGCTACAAAAGTTTTTCTGTGCCACATTTTTTGCCAATTTGGGTGTACTTTTCTCACATTTCACCCTGTAGATTCCACATTTTTGCAGTAGAAATACTGAAATAATTCAGAGAGGTAGTACAGATATGGGCCCCGGGCATAACCAAAAACGAAAGGCCAAGCTTTGAATTTGAAATTTTGACGAATTTTTAAACTTTAAATTTTAAACTACCATTTTAAGATAGATTTGTATCGGGACCGCGCACCTAATCGAATGGCTTTCTATCTCAGGGCATACCTTGGAATGTTTTCTTTTCGGGACTTAAAAGGGACATTGCAAAATGGTCTTAATTGAAATTCGAAGAAAAAGATGCAAATTTTTTTAAATTTTGGCCAAAAATCCCGAATTGTTCCGAAGATAGCCACTTAACTAGGGTATCGGAAGCATTTTGAATTAGGCTCCTCCCACTGAACGTCAATCAACTGATAGCTAAGATTTTCCGGAATGTAAAGTTTAAATGCTCAAACCAAGGAAAATAGGCCGAGAAGCGTGGAAAACTGCATGGCAGGAGAAAATCTGAACATTTCTAGGAAGATTAATGGCAAAATGCCCGGTCCTCGAGGACGTATTCACAAAGATTAGTCAATTTCAAAATTTCGTGTCCGGACTTATGTAAAAAAAAATTCACCTAAAACAAAGACCCTCTTTTTCAGATGTAGAGTTTCAACTCCAATATGTAGGCTAAATATACCTTTCGCTAAAATACCGGCTGTGACGTAAGCGATTAAAAATATCACTGCTATCTTTGAAACGTGTACCTTAAAATCTCCGGCCAAAAAACGTGACCATTTTTAGGGAAATATTCTTCCGCCATCTAGAAAAAATATTTTTCCTAGATGGCGGCAGCGACGACTATCTAATTGATCATTCCAGAACAGCTGATTTTGACCAACTTCTTGAGGGGCATTCATACGGTGTAGTCAAACATACAGAATTTTCTGTGTTTATGCGGAAATAGTGAACAAGAATCATAACAATTTAAATGCTACTTCTAGTTTTAGGATGATATATCGACAGTAAAATGATATTTTTCTGTTGTTATTCGCATTTATTAAACAATATTTTCAAGTAGGGGGTGGTAGTGTGAAAACATCGCATAGTGGTATGCCAAATGTCAAAAGAGAAGAATGAAAGTCTATTTATTGTGATTGCCATCTTTTTCTGTCAGAAACCAAGATTTTTGTGTCGCGTTTTCTGATAAAATCCCGTATATAAGGTATTAAAAAAATAGTATGAATGGCAACACCGCGCTGCTAGTTTATTAACGTTATGTGCGGGGGGGGGGGGGGGTGTTGAGCAGTCGTTTACCTTTTTTCCCAAATTTACGACGGTTTTACCGTAGATCCGGGGCTATGTAGAATATAGGCCTCCCTATGGGTAGATTCCCTAGTATGTGTACATAATAAATTTTGAAGTCTAGTTCCGATAAGTGTTGAATAGAAAAATATAGAAAAATTCGCAAAATTGAGACGGTTTTTTATTTTTTCTTTTGTAAAGACCAACTTCTTGGCCTTCTAGACCCTATTAGTTAGACGACTGGCCCCATGAGCGAGGCACCGGGGGAAGAAAATATCCTTGTGCAATTTTAATCCTGTCTCCCAAAAAGGTCACTTAAATATTTTAATAAACTTAAAATTAAGAAGAATACAACCTTAAGAAGAAACAATAAAAATACAACCGAAAACTATATTCGGTTGTATATGAGTAACTAGAAGACGTGGAGAGAAAAAAAATCAGTTGTTAGTTTTGGTTTAGCTCTTATACCGAGTGAGCTACAAAAGATTTTCTCTGTCACATTTTTTCCCAATTTGTGTATACTTTTTTCACATTACACCTTGTAGAATTGAAATATTCACAGAGGCACTTGATCTGGCCAAGAAGATCAAGGGCCAATTTGTGTACAAGTATCAAGATCCTAGCTTTGAATTTGAAATTTTGACGTATTTCTAAACTTGAAATTTTAAACTGCCACTTTGTCGTCGATTTGTGCCGAGACCGTGTATCCAATCGAACGGTTTTCTATCCCACGAGATACCTCATAATGCCTTCTTTTCGGCACCAAGGAACCACTTTTTCGCTGGGATGTCGCAAAATGGTCTTAATTGAATTTCGAAGCGAAAGATACAGTTTTTTTTTATTTTCTGTTAGTTTCGGAAAATTGACTCAACCGTTAACGGTTAAACTGTGCGCTGCGCTCGCAATTTTCAAGTCCAGAAATGTCTCATTTGACAGATCAAACTTTAAACTCTTAGGCCAGGGAAAATAGGCGGAAAAACGTAGAAAATGTATGGAAGGTGAAAATTTTAAAATTTCTAGAAATTTTTTGGGCAAAATGTCCAGTCCTGGAGAACGTTTTCCCAAAGACTGGTCGATTTGAAAATTTCGTGTCGGGATTCATGATGGCTGTTGATGTCGACCACCCGGCTTATAGTTTGTTTGCTATATAGTACTTTTGAACAATCCGCACCCTCCCATAAGGTCTGTGCTTTTTAAATGGGACAATATTGAAGGG